>OU015490.1:260727820-260730320 GCA_907164885.2 Dolomedes plantarius
CGTTTAAAGAATTTTTATTGTCGTCAACTAATAAGTATTCACTAACTTCCGTAACGCATACTTCGTCATCTACTAAATTTCCTTCATTAACAGATGTGTGAATATCATCTAAAATATCAGGTATAGCATCAATAATATCAGGTATAGCATTAATAATATCAGGTATAGCATTAATAGAAGTGTCCGATGATTTATTTTCTAAACCACTAGCATTAGTATCGGCCCTATTTTCAGAAATTTGTACTGGAATTACCGCATTATTCCAGCTAGACTCACTTTCTTTATAAGCCACAAAAATACCCTGACTTTCACTATTCTCAAAATAATGATTACTGCTCGGACAAAATAATACATTTGACCACACAGTTTCAACAGGTTGAACCATATCATGTGAATCAACTTGCCAGTGCAAGTAAGGTGCTTGCATATTATCTTCTTTAGGTGCACTAATTTCATTATAACGCCGTGCGCTTCTATTATTTTGCCTGCGGTACTGCTTACGCTGCTGGTTTGAAACTCGCGAAAAATTTTGGCGCGGCTGTATAAAACTTCTCGTACCTGAATGACGGTGAGGGGTAGCGAAGAAATGTCTATTGTCATATTTAGCTAAAGCTTGAAGGAGGGTAACCTTGCTTGTAATTGTTTGATTATCTAAAAAATCTTGAACACTTGGCTTCAAACGTTGGATAACTATTTTTAAGATTATCGCTTCCGTCAACTCTTCTAAATATTCCTCACACTTGGAAATCTTTTCCGTAGCAAAATCTAACGCAGACTGACCTTCACGTTGCCTTAGCGAATAAATTTCCGCTTCAATTTCACTTTGATTAAAGGTCTTTGGAAAAACGCTAAGAAACTGTTGCTTGAATGACGAATAGTCAAAAATCAGATTACTGCTTTGCATACACGTGTACCACTGATATGCACTACCTCTTAAAGCGGCTAGAGCAATTTTAAGTTTATCCCCCTCTGGGGTGCATTGTTGCTGAAAGTAATGCTCAATTTTCTTTAGGAATTGGCTTGAGGGGCCGCCATTGAAGGTGGCTTCGAATGGTGCAATTTGCTGAACCATAATTACCCGAGGAAAATTTCCAGCAGGATTTTGTTCTACAACACTCATTTTTTAAATAGTATATAAGTACTTGCAACAATTTTATCAATATACGTACACAGTACACAGTTTTTAATTTCAATTATGTTCTTCGTTACAAATTTAACGCTAACTACCAGGGTATATATAGTTTCGGGCGCCAGTATAGAGAATCTATACTCACTTCTACCCAGACTTGGGTGTATATAATTTGAAGTGGCACTCTATTTGAATTATATACAAACACAGTTTATACATGAAACAATGTTTATTGAATTCGCTGCACATATAATTGGCTTTTACAGCAATAAGCATGCGTACTACTTGTACGGAATGTAAATACAGCTTTTAAGGACAATATATTTTTATACTCACGAACAGTAAGTCAAACCAGCAGTACTGCCACGTAAACTTCTGGCCCGTAAAGCACTAGCGCAGGATAACACCTTTTCAACCTTAACAACAACTCCCTCCTTCATTAATAACGCTGCGTGGTATTTATACTAAGCGCGTATGCCAAAATTAGCATATCTGAAGCAGCTTCTTTAATTCACTCAAAAGTTCGATTCTTGTGAATCGAATCTTGTGTATACCTTACATATATATATGTATATATATATATGTATATATATATGTATATATATATATATATATATTATATATATATATATATATATATATATATATATATATATATATATATATATATATATATATATATATGTATGTATGTATATATATATATATATGTGTATATATTATATATATATATATATATATATATATATATATATATATATATATATATATATATATATATATATATATATATATATATATATAGTGGAATCACGATCTATCGTTTTCGAAGGGACCGATTCAAATGAACGATAAATGCGGGAAAACGATAGATGCGGATACATAACAACGCAATATGATTGTTGGGATTGGATAAAATGAACGACACATGCGGAAAAACGATGGATCCCAAAACGATCGATCGAGATTCCACTGTATATATATATATTATATATATATATATGTGTGTGTGTGTGTGCACTATCCCCATACCTCTGAGAACGTACAATAGCGAATATTTTGCGCGTGGAAATTCCTGGAGGACCCCCCCCCCCCCAACGCGCGATTTGTGCACATAAATCAATGAGGACGGCTGGAGACACAGAGACCGGAAGTGCTACCGACAGTTCGTCAGCTAGCGAAAGGGAAGTGGCCGACCGAAGGCGGGAACAATAACCGAATAGAGAAAGGTGGCGTTTTCCAGACCTTTCTAGAACGTTCAGCGAAGGTATATAAAGTCGCCGGACGCGAGTTAAAAGAAGAGATTAATTTGTTGAGAGTGACGCGGTAGCCGGAGACAAGGACAGACTCGAGTCTGACCTTCGTGAAATA
>OU015490.1:260735320-260745389 GCA_907164885.2 Dolomedes plantarius
CTTAATGCACAAATAATGCATGAATCAGAAGATATTCAGAAGCTGGAAAGACCACGCCCCCCTTTGGTCATAAGGAGGGACTTCCGTCCACACAATCTGGTACAGCAACATCTAATCGTCCTTTTTGGCGGTCGTGTCCGGATTGCATATAGATACAGTGGAATCTCGATCTATCGTTTTTCAAGGGACCAACTGAAATGAACGATAAATGCGGGAAAACGATAGATGCGGAAACATAACAAAGCAATATGATCGTTGGGACTGGATAAAACGAACGACACATACGGAAAAATGATGGATCCGTAAACGATCGGTCGAGATTCCACTGTGTGTATATACACTCATGGACAAGAAAATTAGCGCACCAAGAAGGAGTCGTCAAAATGAAACGAAATTTTACATACCTAATGACTACTTTGATATAAGTAAATGATAAGAAAATCAAAGAAAAAGGATAATTAATTTCAGAGAAAAAGGCAAAAGAACGGAGTAGTTAATACTCCGTTGGACCCCCTCTAGCGCGAATGCACGATGCGATACGATCGGGCATTGAGTCATACAAGTTCTGTATGATGTCATGAGACATTTCGTTCCATATTTGCTGTAACCTTGCATCTAGTTCGTTCAAACTCGTGGGATGCCCAACTCGTCGTCCCAAATGATCCCAGATATGCTCGATTGGAGACAAATCTGGGGATCGGGCAGGCCAAGGAAGGGTAGTAACAGTGCGGAGACAGTCTTGTGACACCCTTGCCGTATGAGGCCGAGCATTGTCTTGTTGAAAAATGGCTCCTGGGAGCCGTTGCATGAGTGGCAACACATGTGGTTGCAGGATTTCATGAACATACCGCTGGGCTGTCATGGTGCCACGGAACAATACTAGGGGTGACCGTGTATTGTTGGCAATGGCACCCCATACCATCACACCAGCTGTGGGAGCGATGTGTCGCTGTACAGCAAAGGCAGGATTGAAGCGTTTACCACGGGCTCTCCACACACGAACACGATTGTCATCACTGCCGAGATTGAATCTGGATTCGTCGCTAAAGACGACCTGGTTCCATTCCGCTGCAGTCCAGTTTCCTCGTGCGCGGCAAAACTCCAAACGGAGGCGTCGATGAGGGCAGCACACGTAATGGGCGCCGCGATACCAACTGTCCTTCAGCCAGGCGCCTTCGTATGGTTCGAGAAGACACAGAGGCCCCTAGTGAAGGTGCTACCTGTGCCTGGATGGCGGCCGATGAAGCAGTTGGCTGTACGCGTGCATTTCTTACGATGTGGCGGTCTTCTCGACGACTGGTCTGTAGAGGGCGTCCTGAGCCTGGTCTTCGTGTACATGACATCTCTCGGGTCCACTGGTCCCAACACCTCCTCGCAACACAATCAGAGCGGCCTAATTGACGAGCTACTCGCCTAGCTGACCACCCAGCTTCCATCATCCCGACGATTCTCCCCCTCTCGAACTTTGACAACTGCTTATATTGTCTTCGAACACGGCGTAATGGCATGTCTATCTCAGCTCTTCCTTTGTAAATGATTCAGCACACTCTTGTCTCTTTTGGCAGCTCTTTTGGCGGCGTGCGTTGGCGCAGAGTTGGACGTCTACCCGTACGTGCTGAGTTCCCTGCAGGCGGCTCCGGTGCTGCAGCGTGCGTCGAGCGTGTGCTACGGCGAGCTGGGCTGCTTCGACAAGGAGGGCACCTTCAAGCACCTGAAGCAGCTGCCGGAGCCGCCCGAGACGGTCAACACCCAGTTCCTGCTCTACACCCGCAAGAACAGTCTGGAGCCGCAGCTGCTGGACTACAAGAAGCCGGACACCATCCTGGGCAGCAACCTCGACCCGGGCAAGCCCCTCAAGTTCATAACGCACGGCTTCGGGGGAAAGAATAATCTGACGTGGGTGTGGCAGATGAAGAACGCCTTCCTCGAAATGGTGGGTTCACAGAATCAAAATGGCTTTTCTGATCGGAACCCCAGAAAAACGCATCCTCCTTCACAGAATCAAAATGGCTTTTCTGATCGGAACCCCAGAAAAACGCATCCTCCTTCACAGAATCAAAATGGCTTTTCTGATCGGAACCCCAGAAAAACGCATCCTCCTTCACAGAATCAAAATGGCTTTTCTGATCGGAACCCCAGAAAAACGCATCCTCCTTCACAGAATCAAAATGGCTTTTCTGATCGGAACCCCAGAAAAACGCATCCTCCTTCACAGAATCAAAATGGCTTTTCTGATCGGAACCCCAGAAAAACGCATCCTCCTTCACAGAATCAAAATGGCTTTTCTGATCGGAACCCCAGAAAAACGCATCCTCCTTCACAGAATCAAAATGGCTTTTCTGATCGGAACCCCACAAAAACGCATCCTCCTTCACAGAATCAAAATGGCTTTTCTGATCGGAACCCCACAAAAACGCATCCTCCTTCACAGAATCAAAATGGCTTTTCTGATCGGAACCCCAGAAAAACGCATCCTCCTTCACAGAATCAAAATGGCTTTTCTGATCGGAACCCCACAAAAACGCAATTTGAAATTTTTTTGTCGACATAGGACTCCGGTAGAGGAGCGTTAAAGTATTGAAACCAATGACAAACCTCCAAACGATTAGCAGTGAAATTTTTAACGCCTATGATTGGTCTCAACGTCATTTTTACGACTCCATAGCTCCTCAAAGTTACAGGAGCGAGCGTTAAAGGAAAGACGACATCTAAGCGTATTGCCACTCAGCAACTTATAAACAGACGGCGTAACAGTCATCTTTCCTATAACGCGTGTGAAGATAGCATAATACAAGCCACGACTGAATATTTTAAGGAAAAAATACCGAACAAAGCGTTTAGTAGTCAAAAGTGAAAAAGGTAAGGCTACATTTGCATAGAAAAGTACGTTAGCCACAATCAATTAAGAAGTTGGAGTGAATGTTCATTTATTTTCAAACTTCCCCTGGTCGACGCATAAAAATCAAAAATGTCGCAATGTTAAGGAAATCCATTTCCAAAGAATTCGCGCGAAATCGACTGACCCGTTGAAAAATGAGTCCTGACCACCCGAGAAAACGGTTCGTATCCGCGAGACATTGTCAGCACGCTGGATAACTGCAACCGTACAGTAGAATCGGTTTCCAAATGAATCCTTTATATTGCTGGAGCCAGTATTCGAAATGATGCTTCAAAAACGATATTCAAACAGTTTCAGCTACTCTCAGAAGTGAAAAGAGGCTTTGATTTCGAATCATATTTTCAAAAGAAATTTTATACAAACGGCAAAAACAGATTCCATTTGAAATGATACAGTCTAGTCATTTTTAATCAAATCTTCACAGCGGGATTTTCAACCCATTTCCTTAAATTAAAATTCATTTTTTTTTACTTGCGCAATAAACTAAATTTCTTTACTTTACATATAAATGTAGTTTTTCCTTTGATATTGATTTTCTATTTTTGTGGTTCATGTATTATTGAAAACCGGTTGTTCCTTACTTGTGCACTTATTAGAGGGTGGAAGGGAACTCCATCAAAGGGATCGTGGTGCATGGACACACTTGACGCTCTGATAACCATGGAAACGTTCTTTTCGTGAAGGGTCGAGAATCGCTGGCAATGGCGGCTCCAGGGGGCCCAAACAAAAAAAAAAACAACTCCGGCGTATTCTTTTTTCATAGCCTAAAATTATATAATCGTAGACCTAATACTAAATGAGTTTAAATTTATTATGAGACGATGTTTATTTCATATACTGTCCCTAAGGGTCTATGAAGGTCCCTAAGGGTCCAAGAACTCTGGACTGGAGCCGCCTCTGATCACTGGTTTAGGTGGAAAGGATTGGTCGAATGGGCAAGAGAGTAACTATTGTCAAACATAAGGACAATAAGCAGAGTGTGGTTGGCAGTACTGATGACAGAGGCAGAGATAAAATCAAATCTTTTATTCAAAGTCATAAATAAAACGTTAACTCGTATATAAACATAATAAAATAAAATTGTCTCAGGCACGCAGTCCATGAGACATCTCACTTGTACTAGGCAATATCTCAGCCGGCAAAACAGAAGGCGAAAGCAAAAGCAACAAGACTCGCTACACTGTAGCTATATATACACAGAATATTTGCATAAAACACAAGATAGCACGCAGCGAGTTGATCCCAACTCGTGATCAATAAATCATGGGGAAAAGCAAATAAAACCCATTAATAGTTGATGAAAGTATATGACGTCATCCCAACAGGATTTGGTGTGATTTACAAACGATCTTACTTGGTCAACACTGTTGATTACCCGCTCACTAGGGTATTAAGAAGACGCATTTGGCAACTGTCAAAATCAACTACACTGTGGGAAATACTACAGGTAAGCAAGTTTTAGGTGAAATTCCCAACAGTAACAAAGTGAGTCCGCGGTTGCGAACACAAGATCGGTTTAGAATGTGAGGGCCGATGAACTTGGGTTGGACAAGCGACTGATCCTTTCTCCCCCGGCAGCACGACCTGAACATCATCGTCGTGGACTGGAGCCTTGGCGCGCGCGTGCCCTACTACATCCAGGCGTCGGTGAACTCTGAGCTGGTGGGCGCCGAGATGGCGGTCATGTACTTCTTCATCAAGGACAACCTGGGCATCCAGGAGAAGGACCTGCACCTGGTCGGGTTCAGCTTGGGCGCGCAGGTCGTCGGATTCGCCGGAAAGAGGATGACGGAGATGAGGGGCACCAGGCCCGCAAGGGCCACCGGTCAGTACTCTCTCTCTCTAAATGTCCGTCAGCACATTTAGAGTCTGTCATTCTGGTTTTGTTTCCTTTTCGCAGGCCTGGACCCGGCCAGCCCGCTCTTCGAGGAGTACGGTGGCAACGTGCACCTGTTCCGCGACGATGCGGACCTGGTGGACGTGGTCCACACCAACGCTGACCTGCTGCTGTACGGGGGCATGGGCATGGGCACGCCCATCGGACACGTCGACTTCTACCCGAACGGGGGGAAGCGGCAGCCGGGATGCGGGAGCACCATCAAGGGCGCCTTCATGGACATCTTCAGTGAGTTGACATTCGGGGACAAACCTCGTACGATTGGTAGACCGTCAAAAAATCAATTTAAAAAAATATATGTATGAAAGATTAACTTTTTCTTAGTATTTTAAGACAATTCGCTTGAAAAAATGTGCCACATGTTTAATGTAAACAGATTTAAAGGGCAATACTTGAAAGGGATTTATCTCAAAATGTGTTTTTTTCACATAACGCACTTGTTATCTCTAGAACTATTTCGTATTTTTGCATGAAATTTTCACAGATATTACATATTATCATTTGCTTGAAATTCAACTTAAATTCGATTACAGATCTCTTGAGAATACATTTTTCATGCATAGATAAAATTTAATTTATTAAGAAAAAAAATGCACTTTTTTCAGTTTCATAGTAAAAATAGAAATATGCCTTAAATATATACACATTTAGGTTCAAATTGAAGTTTAGTCTCTGCAGTATTTCTTAAAAGCAGAAATTTTGTCTTAAACTCAATTTTTTTGGAGTATTTATGTGCGTTAGCTTTGATATCACGTTTGTCCAAAGCAAACTGCTCATTATTTATGACTATCTGACAAAAATTATTTTTAACTATCAAAAAAGAAACAGGTATATATTCATAAATAAAACATTGTTCTATTAGCACAAAAAATAATTAAGATTTTAAATATTATACTTTTCAAGATATAGAATGTCGAATGTGACACAATTTTTATACTTTTTCGACTTTTAACAGTCGTATGACCCCTTAAATCACGTGGGAGTGCACAATTCAGGGTTCGCTTCAAAAACTACGGCATTTGCAAAATGATACTTAGTCAAGAGACATCACATGATTTCGATATCTCGGGAATTTAAGGCATTCCACTTAGACCGAAATGGAGTCACCCCCCGAGGCTAAAAAAGGACTGCCATAGCATAAAATTCGGCGCCTCGTTTGGCGATCATTGCCAGTTTAGCCGGTTCGACAACTTATTCGATGCATAATGGTGTGTGCGAATACAGAATTGAAAGAAATCGACGTGAATGGTAGCAAACTGTTTGTTACGAAGCAAAGTAGTAATTGAATGAAAGATGATGGACGAATGAGAGTAGTCTCATTGGTCTCTCTGTGTGTTTGCAGAGGGGGAGCGCGAGCGGGCGTGCAACCACGAGCGGGCCGTCCACCTGTTCACCGACTCGATCCTGAACCCGGAGGGGTGCGCCTTCGTGGGCTACTCGTGCGCCAACTACAGCGAGTTCCAGGCCGCCAAGTGCCTGCGATGCGCAGCCGAAGGGTGCGGGCGCATGGGCTACCAGGTGGAAGGGGCGGGCAGCTACTACCTCATGACCAGGGCAGAGAAGCCCTTCTGCAGTAAGTGCATAGCATCTCTCTATATGTCTGTTTTGTGTATTAATGAATCTGTTTCAGACCCAATAAGACTTTGGTAAGAAAGGTCACACGAACACAAGCTCCTCTTTTAAGGACAACTCTGTCGGGAACAATTTAGACGTCCTAACATTCCCGGTGGCATAATTTAGAAATCCGAATGAATTCGGCTGTTTGCTATGGCGGCAGAGGATTTGTTGACGGGTGTGAATGACAAGTAAATGAAGATTTCGGTCAATTGGGTTTAGTTGTGCGGTGTGGCATCACGGGTTTTGTGTTGCGAGTTGAATAGAATTCAGTTCAAGCTTTTATCCTGCCGTAAAATCTTCCAGGTGAATTCTGTACACCCGGAATAATTTCGACACAATTTAGGAATAATTTCGACATCCGTCTCAGACTTTTGCAAGAAAGGTCACGCGAAACGAGCTCCGGAAGATTTTACGGCAACTGTTCCCCTCTCTGCGTGTGTGTGTATATACATAGCATGATGCATATTGTACGGAAAGTTAGAGAAGCAAGTCAAGTGACCACAGGTGAAAAACAGAGACACCAAAACTAACATACAACTTTTAACAAGATGCAGCAGTAGAACAGTGTAATCTTCGCTGGGATTCAACAATTTCCAGCTCCTAGGACAATTTGAGATTTAAAAGAGTTTTAATTAAGAACACAAGTGAAAATATACAACCTTTCACAACTATAACAAGGCCTCCGAAAAGCTATGCCGTCACGATAAAATACCTAAATAATCACAACAACCTATCTCTTCAAGGATAAAAGCTTGAACTGAATTCTATTCAACTCGCCACACAAAACCCGTGATGCCACACCGCCCAACTAAACCCAATTGACCGAAATCTTCATTTACTTGTCATTCACACCCGTCAACAAATCCTCTGCCGCCATAGCAAACAGCCGACACCCTTTCCTCGCGTCTGCGTTCCAAAAATCCTTTTTCGGTTCGAAAGCGAGACAACTTTATAGAATAGTAAAATTCACACAAACGAACCCAATGACAACCCGTTCTTACTTTGTGGATATGCATAACGTCTCCAGAACCAGAGACATGATTTTGGGTATTTTTATTCAAAAGCCAGTAAAGTTATTTTTAGAAATGTTCCATAATACCCTCCTCTCATCTCTCTCTCTCTATGTGTGATGATAACAATAGGTGTGTAGTCGTAAATATGCAAATAACTTGGCCGTTGAAATCATCAGTTTTGTAGGCATCAAACATTTTGTGTCCATAACGTGCAGTCGAAGCGGCGAGGTCAATAAAACACATCAGGAAAAAGGCATCAGACACTCTTTCGTAGAACATCTACTAAATTTACTCGAACACATCGCTGGCCGGGAAATTACTTCTGTGTGGTGTTAAGTACAAAATGTCTGCCAGACATCATTTGAATGCGTACGATCATGGACTGCTCGAAGCAGGCGAAAGTGTCACTACTCCGTAGTGACACTTAAGAGTACACCAGAGTAATGGTGTCATACCGCGATTGAAAAGGCCGCTGAAGGTGGAAATGCTATGCCGGTGGTCGTGGAAGGAACGCCACACCTCAAGAAGATCGATATGTGGCGAAAAGGACAGTCCTTGTCAGATAGCTGCCGGTACAAATGCCCATTTGTAGGCGATTAAATCAGGTTGGTTTGTATGCCTGTTCAATGCATCCCACTTGAAGCACTCCATCGTCGAGAAAGTTGGTGTAAGAAACATATTGTTTGGGGTCAGCAAGAGTGACGTTCCCGTTTCACTGTGACCAGTGATTCTGGCCACCAGTTGGCGTGGAGAGAGAGTTATGCGCCACAGAATGTTCAGGAACGTCATCGGTATGGCCAAGGCGTGATGGTTTATGCACCGCTTCACATTTTTCAGCTACATCGCAGAGAGATCATGCTCGTCTTTTGAGGGGTGCGGTAGGTCCAGATTTTCTGTTTATGGACGACAATGTATCGGACACACTAGAAAGTGAAAATATTGATCGTATGACATGGCCTGTTCTAAATCCTATAGAGCATGCGTGGAACTCGAACCATGCAAGAACTGAAAATCGCCTTGAGAGAGGAGTGGGACAATATCTCCCAAGGACGCCTCAATACTTTAGTAGACAGCTTGAAAAACAGATGCAAAACTAGTGTCCGACACACCTTACTCATAACTGTTTCATTCCGGCAGGAAGACCATATTTTTCGTGGTTTCTCCATCTCTTTCCATGTGGCGAAATCTCTACCATTTTGTATAATAAATAATGCACAGCATCTCTACTAAATATGTACGAAGTTTCATTTCTTCAATCAATGTCTATTATGAAATATTACGAAAAATGTGACAGTTCCTTAGCAATTGTCAAGCAGTGTATATATATATATATATATACACTGAAGAGCCAAAACATTATGATCACCTGTCAATAACGAGTTGGCCCACCTTTGGCGCGCAACACAGCTTCAACCCGCCTTGACATGGATGCCACAAGTCCTTGGTAGATGGCCGGAGACAGATTGTACCAGATGTTTAAGCAACGGTCACGCAAATCCGAGATATTGCGAATGGGTGGTCTTTGAACTCTGAACTGCCGTCCCATGACATCCGAAATGTGTTCTATCGGATTGCGATCCGGTGAGTTAGGCGGCCAGGACATTAACTGGAATTCAGCATCATGTTCCTAGAACCACTCCAACACAATTTTAGCCTTGTGACACGGGGCGTTGTCCTGTTGGAACATTCCATTTCCAGCTGGAAAAACAGAGGCCATGTAAGGGTGCAACTGGTCCGCAATGATGTTCAGATACCCTGTAGCATTCATGGTCTGCTCTACCACAACCACGGGTCACAGAGACGGCCAAGAGAACGTCCCTCAAAGCATAATACCGCCACCACCGGCCTGTGTATGACCTACTGTACATTGAGGGAGCAACAGTTCGCCTGAAAGACGGCGTATCCTGACACGGCCATCGGCGTGATGAATGACAAACCGTGATTCATCTGACCAGGCAACTCTCTCCCACTGATCCATGGACCAGTCGCGATGTTCCCGGGCCAGTTGGCGATGACGCTTGGTCAGCAAAGGCACACGAGTGGGACGTTTGCTGCGTAGTCCCATATCCAACAGTGTGCTGCGATACTATTCTGCTTGGCCCTGCATTGTATTGGGCCGTCAGCTGAGCCACTGTCTGGCTCCGGTTTTGCTTCACCATGCGAGACAGTCTCCGACGACCTTTTTCTCTGATAGCGTGTGGACGTCCAACACCATGTCGTCTACTGCTGGTTTCACCGTCATTCATCCACTTTGCATAAGTACTAACAACTGTAGGTCGCGAACAACCCACGAGTCTGGCAGTTTCGGAAATACTTGTTCCGAGCCTTCGAGCCATCACAATCTGCCCTCTATCAAAGTCGCTTACATCCGCAGCCTTTCCCATCACACACAGAAGTAAGTGAAAGAATGATACTTCAGACTCTCCAGCAGCAGTTAAATACCACTTCCACCTGATCACGTGCCTTCCACGTCATCCAGGAGAATTCATTGCAAAATGTAGGGGTATATATATATACTAGCTGAAAACCCGCGATTCGCTACTGAGTACATTCAAATTAAATACAACGGTCAATGTATGCAATTAATGCCAAAAATAAATAAATAAATAAATAAATATTTATGTATACATAATGACAAAAAAA
>OU015490.1:260745889-260903389 GCA_907164885.2 Dolomedes plantarius
ATATATATTATATATATATATAATATATACATATATATATATAGACATACATACATTATATATATATATATATATATATATATATATATATATATATATATACAGTAAAAATTGTTTATAAGAACACTGGATATAAAAACATATCGCTTAAAAGAACGGAATTATTAGTTCCCGGCACATGAGAATTGTCTCATGTGTTACAATGGATACAAAATCCGGTTATAATAACATCGTTAATAAGAACATATCGCTTTTAGTGACTTAAAATGAATTGGCGTCTGGGAAAATAAATCGCTTATAAGAACATGAGAATTGTGAACGGACGGGAAGTAGCAGCACGTTGTTCTTCAACCATTTTATCCATTTTTTTATGTAAAATAAAACCCAACTGGTCAGCCCTCATAGAATAGGGGTTGCTAAAAAAGTGTGCCTCCAGAAAACCGTCAAGAAAACAAATCCCTAGTGACTGGGATGGGAAGTGCCCCAAAACTTGCACCCACCAGTGGAGTCCGATAAGAAAAATTTATGAGGTGCGGAACGGCAGCAGAAATTCCAGACTAGGAAAGAGTGATTCAAGAGCATTTCTACAGCCGACAAGTCATCACAGTCTGTACCTCCACATATTCATTGATGAGTGCTAAACGTAAAACTTTCACGGTTGAGGAAAAAATTCGTATAATTTCCAGATTAGAAAACGGTGAAAAAAATGGAGCCAACGAATTAAAGGTGAGTCATGCCACGATTTCAAATATTTTTTAAAATTAAAAGAAGAATTTGAAAAAGATCGGACTAAAATTAAGAAAGTCCACATGCTGACATAGAAGAAGCCCTTTTGCAATGGTTTAAAATTGAAAGGAGTGCCCTAAGCGGACCGATTTTGCAAGCGAAAGCTCTTTAAAAAAATAAGATTTCGTTTGTCCCGAGATTCCGGGAGAGGCATTCTATTGTGCCGTGCCACCAAGAGTTTCTGATAACCGTTTGGATTGCGTTAAGAGAAGGCTATGAAGACCATGAAATCTTCAACGCTGATCTATTTTATAGGATGACCCCGGATAGGTCGTTGCGTTTCAAACACGAAAACTGCAGTGGTGGTAAGATTTCAAAAGAAAGGATAACATTTAGGGTTGCTGCAAATTTAACTGGAACTGAAAAATTGAAGCTTTTAGTGATCGGGAAATACAAAAATCCGAGGGCATTTAAAAATATAAATTATCGGTTCTTTATAATATTGATTATCATTCGAATTCTAAAGCTTGGATGACGGGGGAAATCTTTGAAAACTGGTTACGGAAGTGGGACCAAGAACTTATTAAAAGGAAAAAGAGAATTCTTCTTATTGAGGACAATTGCCCAGTCCACCCTCCGGTTCAAGGTCTTCATGCCATTAAATTAACTTTTCTTCCTCCCAACACAACCTCCGTATTACAGCCTATGGACCAAGGTGTCATTAAGTCCTTAAAACTTCATTTCAGGAAGAACTTGATTCTACAGATCATCGACGATATTGAAAATAAGAAAGAACCAAAGATTTCAATACTGGACGCTATCATCATGCTAGAAAAGGCCTGGAATAATGTTAAACCTTTAACGATTTCTAATTGTTTCCGGCATGCTGGTTTTCTTAGGGGTGAAAATCCTTCCATTTTTCAAATTCAAGACGCTACAGATGAAACGCTTCAAGACTGGGCTCGAGATTTGCCAATAGAACAAGATTCACTTCAAGAATATGAAGACATAGATTTGGCTCTTGCAACACATGGGAATATAACGGATGAAGATATTGTTGCAGGCGTAAATGCAGGGATTTCTGGCAGAGATGATGATATTGACGACAGTGCCAGTTCAGAAGATCATTTGAACGAGTTTTCTTGCCCGAGTTTAAAAGAAATGCTTTCAGCAATCAATGCCGTTAATAAATTTTTAGCTTGCAATGATGATTTTGTGTGAAGGATCCGATAAAAAAAAGCTGTCAAAGAACTTGTCACGATAACCGAAAATTCTTTTTATTTACAAAAAAACTAAACAAACAAATATTACTGACTTTTTTTCGGTAAATCAACAAACATGTAAAAACAAAATATTGCATTATGTATGTACATTCATAATACCTATTGTGAAGAATAGGAAATTGTTCAAGCAGTCAGTCGTGTGAATATTTGATGTGTTTTTGTCACCCCTGCCCTTGGCAACAGAGGGGGGCGTGCACTGGGTCAAGCTAACTGACTGATTGTCATCGCTGTATTCCTCTCCTTGTCTTCTGGCAAGAGGGTGTCAGCTGGCGACAAAGGCCGAGAGTCCGACATTCTTCATGCACAAAAGGGTTCTTCGTTACGCTAAAACCCTCTGCGTGGGAAATTCTCGAATGTTGGAAATAGCTAATCTGACTGATTTCATCAAATCAGCGTCTAAGCGCAAAATCCAACGCATGATAGGACAAAATATGTTCCAGGGAGGTGCTTAGAGTTTTCGTGGAGAACCTCGGACCGAAAAAGAATCAGAGAGACTTGAGATCTACTCTCAGAAGGTGATTGATACCTGCGGCCTTGGGCCAGATTACATTTTTGGGAACTTGAATCCGTTTCATATAGTCAGTGGACTCTGACTGTTTAACTCCCCGGTGCCTTAGGGCGGTTATGACTGTAAAATTTGATGTAACTCAAGTGTAAATATTGTATATAATTAAATACATAATTTTAAATAGTAAACTCCGTATCTTGAATTAATCTATGCCCAGCTACCTGGGAGAAGTGTTCATATCGTCAC
Source organism: Dolomedes plantarius (assembly GCA_907164885.2). Taxonomy (NCBI): domain Eukaryota; kingdom Metazoa; phylum Arthropoda; class Arachnida; order Araneae; family Dolomedidae; genus Dolomedes; species Dolomedes plantarius. Next base: position 260,748,653 of record OU015490.1, read on the forward strand.
ACTATATAATTTTATTCATTTTTCGTTTTAACATTTTTAGAACTATGTATTTGAAAAAGTTTAAAAAAACATATTTATATGAAAATAACCAGTTTTACCCTGATTGAACTTGAACCTCTTAACCATTTTTTGAACGTCATGTTTCAGGTGTAAATAGAAATCATGTGACAATGAATTTGGTATTTTCAGCAGTTTTAAGTCATCTATCGGTTATAAAAACTATCGATTATAAGAACCAGTTTTTAAAGTCCCCTGGATGTTCTTATAAACGACTTTTACTGTATATATACATATATATATATATAAATATATATATATATATATATATATATATATATATATATATATATATATATATATATATATATATATATATATATACAGGGTGTAACGAAACTCTTGTGCTAAAATTTAAGGGGTGATAGTACACATCAAGACAAACAATATTATATAAGAAACTTAGGGTCCCAAACGTCTTCCAAAGGAGATAGACGCCATTAAAGTTTAGGGTCCGAAATTTCAAATGATCATAAAAAACGGAAAAATGGGTCAATTCGTTAGCGGTTTTAGCTAAAATTATTCTTTTTGTCAGTTTTTTCTTGAAAAATAAATTAAAAGATAAAGTAAAAAAAAATGTCCATAGAGGGCGCTTTAGACTTTGGAGTAACGAACAACTATTTTTTACCGTTATTTTTTTATCACATTAAATGCTTTCAAAAGCTTAGCCTTAAACTTAAATTTTGAGCTCAAAATCTGATTCGTTGGGGGTGGTTAAGTAGCGCAAACGGAATTGTGTTCAGGCGTTGAAATTTGAAACTCCCTCCCTCCTGAACAGAGTTGAGTTATTCCCGATCTTGGTGCCGTAGGACTTTGTGTCGTAGACCAGGCAGCAACTACTACCTCCTAGACGTAAAATAAACTATAGAGGGATGACAAAATTAGAAAATGTATTCATAATATTAGACATGAGCAATTTCTCCTCTCGAAATAAAAAAAAAAAAAAATTCGATGTACGCACGTCGTGCTCATGAATGAAGGTTGAATGAATGATGACACGTAGAAAATGGTACATGCATGATTTTCTTGTGGAATCACAAAAACTGCTCGAAAGAGCGCCCACCAGCAAGGATGCAGGCCTCACACCGCCGGCGGAGGGACTTTCGAACATTAGCAAATACCCCGGGCATCTCCCGGATATCGCCTGCTACGACGGCAATTCTCGCAACCAGTTCCTCGTTGGAGTCGACAGGGCTTGCGTAAACAAGACTCTTCATATGGCCCCAGAGGAAGAAGTCTAGACAGGAGAGGTCAGGCGAGCGTGCCGGCCAATTTACCGGCCCACCCCGTCCAATCCATCGCCCTGGATATGCTGTATCCAATGCACTTCTCACATTTGCGCTGAAATGTGCAGGCGCTCCATCATGTTGGAACCACATACGAGCCTTTATGCTGGCTGGAACACTTTGCAGCAGAACTGGAAGCACCTCTTGTAGGAATACCAGATACGTTCCGCCGTCCAGGCGCCTTGGCAGAAGATAAGACCGGATCAAATGATCGTGGATAATTCCGGCCCACACATTGACGCTGAAACGGCGTTGATATGAATGAGGGCGGGCAGCGTGTGGGTTAGTGTACGCCCAGTTGTGTGCATTGAAAATGCCTTCCCGACTGAAACTGCATTCATCGGTGAACAGCACGTGTGCGGCAAAGTCTGGTTGCACAGCCAATCGTTGGAGGAACCATCGTGAAAAATCGACACGTGGCTGATGGTCGGTTGCTTTCAAGGCGTGCACACGCTGCGCATGATAGGGTCGAAGGCATTCTGCACTCAATACTCGCCAAACCGCCATGTGGCTCACATTTGCGGCATTGGCTACAGTCCGCGTGCTCGTCTCCGATTGCTCCTCGAATTCACGCAACACATGCTCTTCAAGTTCCGGTGTCCTGGAACTCCTGGTACGCCCAGTGTCGTGCATCCCGCTGAAAAACGAGCCGGTTTCTCTGAGACGCCGATGCAAGCGTTCGAAAGTTTTTCGGTTTGGCAAGCGTCTTGAAGGAAGTCGTTCCCCGTACAATCGCCGGGCCTCCAGGGCATTCCCATCTGCAACGCCGTAAATGAAATGGATATCGGCCATTTCTTGACTAGTGTAGCTGGTCATCCTTACAGACGTCAAAAACGAAAACACGATGAATGCAGACAACCAAAGCTTTTACAGCACTTTACATCCTTACATACAGTTAGAACCATACAGTTAAATCCTTGTGTACTACACTTTGCATGCAAATCGGGTATTTTGCGAGGAGAACTTGCTCATGTCTGTTATGAATAACTTTTTTTTTATTTTTTGTTATCCCTCTCTCGTTTATTTTACGTTTAGTGGGTAATAGTTGCTGCCTGGTCTACGACCGAGCATCCAAAATCGTGAATAACTGAACTGCTTACAGGGGAGGAGGGGGGGTTCAAATTTCACCTCCTGAACACTGTTGAGTTTTCGCGACATAACCACCCCCAACGATTCAGATTTTGAGATCAAAATTTAAGTTTAAGTCTAAGCTTTTGAAAGCATTTAATCTGATACAAAAAATAACAGTAAAAAATAGTTGTTTGTTACTCCAAAGTCTAAAGCGCCCTCTATCGGCATTTTTTAACTTTATCTTTAAAATTTATTTTCCAGAAAATCTTGACATAAAGAATAATTTAAGCGAAAACAGCAAACGAATCGACAAATTTTCCCGTTTTTTATGATCATTTGAAATTTTGGACCCTAAACTTTAATGGCGTCTATCTCCTTTGGAAGACGTTTGGGACCCTAAGTTTCCTATATAATATTGTTTGTCTTGATGTGTACTATCACCCCTTAAAGTTTTGCCCAAGAGTTTCGTTACACCCTGTATATATATATATATATATATATATATATATATATATATATATATATATATATATATACCGGGTGGCCATAATTAAACTGACAGTGCTCACAGTGTTCTGTAGCGCGATCTATTTGCGAGAATGACGCCACATTTTGTAGGAAGATTAAACAAGACGGGGGACGAAGGATTCCGCGAAAAAATAAATTAGTTCCAAAAGTCACCGCTAGGGGAATATTTGGCGCTGTGTAATAGAAAATAGAGTGTTAACAAATGCAAATTAATACGGAATAAAATTACCTTTTATTATGCACATTTTCTTATTTAGTTCAAGTGCAATATGGCAACACTTTTAAAAAAGCGTAAAATCTACATGAACACCGATAAAGTCTCGTGATCTGCAATATCACGTACTCTGAGCAGAAGTTCTTTATTCAAATTTCACGTTACATCCATTGGTACAGTGCCAGCTGCTTGGGTTTTAAAAGGCAATGTGTTACGTTTCGAATCAATCGGATTGAAAGTTTATGTGCAATGTCTCCTTCTTTAGTCGAGCGTGCGTTACTGGTCAATTTCTTTTACCTCAACCAGTGCAACGCGTCAGCCGCTCTTCGTGCTTTTAGAACGCACAAAAAAAATGCGTAAAGGTAACGGTCCTGTGTCAGTTAATGGGCTAAAAGCAATGGTTGCGACGTTTGAGAAAACAGGTTCTCTGAAGGTTCAGTCAGGCAGAGGACGAAAACCTGTACCACAGGATACAATCGAAGCAGTTGCCACGGCGATTGTCGACAGAGGACCAGACAATATTGCTGCCACATCTAGCGCTCGTGGATTAGCTCGGAATATGGATATGCCTTACAGTACTGTATGGAAAATCTTACGAAAGATTATCAACTTCTATCCGTACAAGATCAGCCGTGTACAGGAGTTACTCTACCCCGACCATGATAAGCGATTGACTTTTGCTCTCACCTTTCTTGCCAGAATGGAGGTGGATGATGCTTGGCCGTGGAAAATCTTATGGGGAGACGGGGCCCACTTTTACCTGCATGGAACTGTGAATACCCAGAACTGCCGAATTTGGGATGACAAATCACCACATGCAGTCACAGAAATTCCCTTACATTCACCAAAGGTAACTGTTTGGTGTGGGTTCACAGCGGAATTTATCGTAGGTCCATTCTTCTATGAGAACATTACACCGACAGGACCGGAAACCTGTTCTGTTACCGGAGAGAAATATCGCCACATATTGAACAGCTTTGTCATTCCGGCACTTCAGCAAAGACAATGCCTAGGGGAAATCATTTTCATGCAAGATGGAGCCCCTCCACACGTTGCTGTACGGGTGCAACAGCTGCTACGACAGAAATTCACAACAGAAAGAGTCATTAGCCGCTACTTTCCAACTGCATGGCCACCTCGGTCGCTTGATCTTACCCCATGCGACTTCTGGCTATGGGGTTACCTTAAGTCCAAGGTCTATCAAGGAGTGGTCCAGGACCTGGCTACGTTGAAGGATAACATATCACGGACTGTACGGGAGATTCCTGCAGACATGTTACTTTCTGCTGTTGTGCATACTGTGCACAGAATGCAATGTGGTCAACAACAACGGCAGCCACATTGAACCTCATTTGAAAGGTAATTTCCGTATTGATTTGCATTTGTTAACACTCTATTTTCTATTACACAGCGCCAAATATTCCCCTAGCGGTGACTTTTGGAACTAATTTTTTTTTCGCGGAATCCTTCGTCCCCCGTCTTGTTTAATCTTCCTACAAAATGTGGCGTCATTCTCGCAAATAGATCGCGCTAGAGAACACTGTGAGCACTGTCAGTTTAATTATGGCCACCCGGTGTATATATATATATATATATATATATATATATATATATATATATATATATATATATATATATATATATATATATATATATATACTAGTAGGTAACCCGTCATTTTGACGTCATAATGGAAAAAGTATATGAAAGTTAAAAAATATCCCGAATTATCTAAAATATTGCATTTAATCGACACCTTGTAAAAGCAAACCCTTTCATTATTTTTTATTTATTTAGTTTTTCATGCGATTGGAGTAGTAGACTGCCATCCAACCCGTCATTTTGACGTCATAATACTAAAAATGACGTCATAATGGAAAAAGTATATGAAAGTTAAAAACTTTTTTTACAGTTCACTTCGCGATTCATTCACATTCAAGTTTATTTATTTTCAGAATTCATCGCAAAAGTAAACAGATTTTTAGAAACTGTTAAATATACAGCTAAAAACATCCAATTTTTTTTAGTTCTGAATGTTTTATAGAAAAATAGGCTGAACAAATGTGATTTGATGGAGAAGATATTTGTTTTTAGGTAAGAAAAAATTCTGATCCACATCTGAAATTGAAATTAAGCCTAACCGGCTGTTTGTTTACTGAGGGCTTCAATTGAAAGATGAGTACAGCCCGGAAGTGTCATACAGAGACAACGGCTATTATATATAGGATATATATATATATATATATATATATATATATATATGTATATATAATAAATGCGACGATCAATGTATACAATTGATGTAATATATATATATATATATATATATATTTATAAAAAAATCGTAAGGGATATTTATTTTTTTTGGATAATATCCAATCGTCTGCCGCATTAGAAAGAAAAAGAATATCATTTTTGTCTATTTAGTTGTTATGCACGTGACGATAAATTTATTTAAAGTACCAGAAAAAGAAATCACGTGATCAACATTTAATAAATTAAATTCTAAAAATTAATCTTTAAAAATTCACCAAAAATCAGAAAATCGAGGTAAAGGTTCGAAAAGGATTTCATTTTGAAGGAATTTTTATGATCTTTCTCGTGATATAAATTTTATGACCCTCAATGTATTATTTTAAATGCAAACGTAAAAAAAGTTAAAAAAACAGCTTAAAAATTTAATTAAAAAAATCTAAGAAGAATTTTTTAAAAATCTTTCTTTGTGCACCCCTACACTATAAGAAGAATCGCCATGCAAAATTTCAGCCCTTTAGGTCCAGCGGTTTGGTCTGTGCGTTGTATGTCAGTGAATGAATGAGTCAGTTACGGAACTGTTTTATATACAACCTCTGACAATAAAGTTCGGTGAATGAAGTCAGAACGGCCGGTCTGGAGAAACAAAACAGTGCACCTGCGTAGCGGTAGGTGTTGACCATCTGCCCCCACCGTTGTTCAGTTGAGCGTCGTTTGTGTCCCGTGTAAGACTTGTTTGTGCGTTTGTTCCGTGCGACAAATCGTTACCCACAATTTAGGGATGACACTTCAGCATTCATCGTCGTTCCCTCAGGTATAAATTAATTGTGGATAATGCCTTGACTATCAGAAAAGGTGATGACCATCGTTTTGATGCGAAATTTTTCTGCTCTCAAGTTTTTCCGACGAGGTGATGCAGGAGAACGAGAATTCCATGCTCGTTTCAGGGTGGTACCTGTGACACCAGGACTCATCCTCAGTGACAATACAGTTCAAGAAGTTTGGTGTCGCCGTTTCCACAAAATCCGGTGAAGCCTCTAAACGTGCGGCGAATTAAAGAAATTAATGGCAAAATAAAAGGTAATGAAACCTTTTATTACCTCTAAACGTCAATTCGGCGATCACGAACAAACAGAAATACTACGGAGGTGACCGCACTGCATAGCATATCGCCAAGATGAATTGACTCTGATTTTGTGAATCGCATCCCTTTGTAGCCAGTCAACGGAAACAAAAATGGTACTCTGAAGCAAGTGGAACCTGAAGGAGAATTAAAGGCTATTTGTATCGAGTAAGAAAAACTGTAAAAAGGAAGATAGGTGAAGAGATAAATGACTGTTCAGTTCATCAGGGATTCAACTGTCGAAGATCATGAACAGAAATACTACGGAGGTGACCGCACTGCATACCAGTACGCCAAGATGAATTGACTCTGATTTTGTGAATCGCATCCCTTTGTAGCCAGTCAACGGAAACAAAAATGGTACTCTGAAGCAAGTGGAACCTGAAGGAGAATTAAAGGCTATTTGTATCGAGTAAGAAAAACTGTAAAAAGGAAGATAGGTGAAGAGATAAATGACTGTTCAGTTCATCAGGGATTCAACTGTCGAAGATCATGAACAGAAATTCTACGGAGGTGACCGCACTGCATACCAGTACGCCAAGATGAATTGACTCTGATTTTGTGAATCGCATCCCTTTGTAGCCAGTCAACGGAAACAAAAATGGTACTCTGAAGCAAGTGGAACCTGAAGGAGAATTAAAGGCTATTTGTATCGAGTAAGAAAAACTGTAAAAAGGAAGATAGGTGAAGAGATAAATGACTGTTCAGTTCATCAGGGATTCAACTGTCGAAGATCATGAACAGAAATTCTACGGAGGTGACCGCACTGCATACCAGTACGCCAAGATGAATTGACTCTGATTTTGTGAATCGCATCCCTTTGTAGCCAGTCAACGGAAACAAAAATGGTACTCTGAAGCAAGTGGAACCTGAAGGAGAATTAAAGGCTATTTGTATCGAGTAAGAAAAACTGTAAAAAGGAAGATAGGTGAAGAGATAAATGACTGTTCAGTTCATCAGGGATTCAACTGTCGAAGATCATGAACAGAAATTCTACGGAGGTGACCGCACTGCATACCAGTACGCCAAGATGAATTGACTCTGATTTTGTGAATCGCATCCCTTTGTAGCCAGTCAACGGAAACAAAAATGGTACTCTGAAGCAAGTGGAACCTGAAGGAGAATTAAAGGCTATTTGTATCGAGTAAGAAAAACTGTAAAAAGGAAGATAGGTGAAGAGATAAATGACTGTTCAGTTCATCAGGGATTCAACTGTCGAAGATCATGAACAGAAATTCTACGGAGGTGACCGCACTGCATACCAGTACGCCAAGATGAATTGACTCTGATTTTGTGAATCGCATCCCTTTGTAGCCAGTCAACGGAAACAAAAATGGTACTCTGAAGCAAGTGGAACCTGAAGGAGAATTAAAGGCTATTTGTATCGAGTAAGAAAAACTGTAAAAAGGAAGATAGGTGAAGAGATAAATGACTGTTCAGTTCATCAGGGATTCAACTGTCGAAGATCATGAACAGAAATTCTACGGAGGTGACCGCACTGCATACCAGTACGCCAAGATGAATTGACTCTGATTTTGTGAATCGCATCCCTTTGTAGCCAGTCAACGGAAACAAAAATGGTACTCTGAAGCAAGTGGAACCTGAAGGAGAATTAAAGGCTATTTGTATCGAGTAAGAAAAACTGTAAAAAGGAAGATAGGTGAAGAGATAAATGACTGTTCAGTTCATCAGGGATTCAACTGTCGAAGATCATGAACAGAAATTCTACGGAGGTGACCGCACTGCATACCAGTACGCCAAGATGAATTGACTCTGATTTTGTGAATCGCATCCCTTTGTAGCCAGTCAACGGAAACAAAAATGGTACTCTGAAGCAAGTGGAACCTGAAGGAGAATTAAAGGCTATTTGTATCGAGTAAGAAAAACTGTAAAAAGGAAGATAGGTGAAGAGATAAATGACTGTTCAGTTCATCAGGGATTCAACTGTCGAAGATCATGAACAGAAATTCTACGGAGGTGACCGCACTGCATACCAGTACGCCAAGATGAATTGACTCTGATTTTGTGAATCGCATCCCTTTGTAGCCAGTCAACGGAAACAAAATGGTACTCTGAAGCAAGTGGAACCTGAAGGAGAATTAAAGGCTATTTGTATCGAGTAAGAAAAACTGTAAAAAGGAAGATAGGTGAAGAGATAAATGACTGTTCAGTTCATCAGGGATTCAACTGTCGAAGATCATGAACAGAAATTCTACGGAGGTGACCGCACTGCATACCAGTACGCCAAGATGAATTGACTCTGATTTTGTGAATCGCATCCCTTTGTAGCCAGTCAACGGAAACAAAAATGGTACTCTGAAGCAAGTGGAACCTGAAGGAGAATTAAAGGCTATTTGTATCGAGTAAGAAAAACTGTAAAAAGGAAGATAGGTGAAGAGATAAATGACTGTTCAGTTCATCAGGGATTCAACTGTCGAAGATCATGAACAGAAATTCTACGGAGGTGACCGCACTGCATACCAGTACGCCAAGATGAATTGACTCTGATTTTGTGAATCGCATCCCTTTGTAGCCAGTCAACGGAAACAAAAATGGTACTCTGAAGCAAGTGGAACCTGAAGGAGAATTAAAGGCTATTTGTATCGAGTAAGAAAAACTGTAAAAAGGAAGATAGGTGAAGAGATAAATGACTGTTCAGTTCATCAGGGATTCAACTGTCGAAGATCATGAACAGAAATTCTACGGAGGTGACCGCACTGCATACCAGTACGCCAAGATGAATTGACTCTGATTTTGTGAATCGCATCCCTTTGTAGCCAGTCAACGGAAACAAAAATGGTACTCTGAAGCAAGTGGAACCTGAAGGAGAATTAAAGGCTATTTGTATCGAGTAAGAAAAACTGTAAAAAGGAAGATAGGTGAAGAGATAAATGACTGTTCAGTTCATCAGGGATTCAACTGTCGAAGATCATGAACAGAAATTCTACGGAGGTGACCGCACTGCATACCAGTACGCCAAGATGAATTGACTCTGATTTTGTGAATCGCATCCCTTTGTAGCCAGTCAACGGAAACAAAAATGGTACTCTGAAGCAAGTGGAACCTGAAGGAGAATTAAAGGCTATTTGTATCGAGTAAGAAAAACTGTAAAAAGGAAGATAGGTGAAGAGATAAATGACTGTTCAGTTCATCAGGGATTCAACTGTCGAAGATCATGAACAGAAATTCTACGGAGGTGACCGCACTGCATACCAGTACGCCAAGATGAATTGACTCTGATTTTGTGAATCGCATCCCTTTGTAGCCAGTCAACGGAAACAAAAATGGTACTCTGAAGCAAGTGGAACCTGAAGGAGAATTAAAGGCTATTTGTATCGAGTAAGAAAAACTGTAAAAAGGAAGATAGGTGAAGAGATAAATGACTGTTCAGTTCATCAGGGATTCAACTGTCGAAGATCATGAACAGAAATTCTACGGAGGTGACCGCACTGCATACCAGTACGCCAAGATGAATTGACTCTGATTTTGTGAATCGCATCCCTTTGTAGCCAGTCAACGGAAACAAAAATGGTACTCTGAAGCAAGTGGAACCTGAAGGAGAATTAAAGGCTATTTGTATCGAGTAAGAAAAACTGTAAAAAGGAAGATAGGTGAAGAGATAAATGACTGTTCAGTTCATCAGGGATTCAACTGTCGAAGATCATGAACAGAAATTCTACGGAGGTGACCGCACTGCATACCAGTACGCCAAGATGAATTGACTCTGATTTTGTGAATCGCATCCCTTTGTAGCCAGTCAACGGAAACAAAAATGGTACTCTGAAGCAAGTGGAACCTGAAGGAGAATTAAAGGCTATTTGTATCGAGTAAGAAAAACTGTAAAAAGGAAGATAGGTGAAGAGATAAATGACTGTTCAGTTCATCAGGGATTCAACTGTCGAAGATCATGAACAGAAATTCTACGGAGGTGACCGCACTGCATACCAGTACGCCAAGATGAATTGACTCTGATTTTGTGAATCGCATCCCTTTGTAGCCAGTCAACGGAAACAAAAATGGTACTCTGAAGCAAGTGGAACCTGAAGGAGAATTAAAGGCTATTTGTATCGAGTAAGAAAAACTGTAAAAAGGAAGATAGGTGAAGAGATAAATGACTGTTCAGTTCATCAGGGATTCAACTGTCGAAGATCATGAACAGAAATTCTACGGAGGTGACCGCACTGCATACCAGTACGCCAAGATGAATTGACTCTGATTTTGTGAATCGCATCCCTTTGTAGCCAGTCAACGGAAACAAAAATGGTACTCTGAAGCAAGTGGAACCTGAAGGAGAATTAAAGGCTATTTGTATCGAGTAAGAAAAACTGTAAAAAGGAAGATAGGTGAAGAGATAAATGACTGTTCAGTTCATCAGGGATTCAACTGTCGAAGATCATGAACAGAAATTCTACGGAGGTGACCGCACTGCATACCAGTACGCCAAGATGAATTGACTCTGATTTTGTGAATCGCATCCCTTTGTAGCCAGTCAACGGAAACAAAAATGGTACTCTGAAGCAAGTGGAACCTGAAGGAGAATTAAAGGCTATTTGTATCGAGTAAGAAAAACTGTAAAAAGGAAGATAGGTGAAGAGATAAATGACTGTTCAGTTCATCAGGGATTCAACTGTCGAAGATCATGAACAGAAATTCTACGGAGGTGACCGCACTGCATACCAGTACGCCAAGATGAATTGACTCTGATTTTGTGAATCGCATCCCTTTGTAGCCAGTCAACGGAAACAAAAATGGTACTCTGAAGCAAGTGGAACCTGAAGGAGAATTAAAGGCTATTTGTATCGAGTAAGAAAAACTGTAAAAAGGAAGATAGGTGAAGAGATAAATGACTGTTCAGTTCATCAGGGATTCAACTGTCGAAGATCATGAACAGAAATTCTACGGAGGTGACCGCACTGCATACCAGTACGCCAAGATGAATTGACTCTGATTTTGTGAATCGCATCCCTTTGTAGCCAGTCAACGGAAACAAAAATGGTACTCTGAAGCAAGTGGAACCTGAAGGAGAATTAAAGGCTATTTGTATCGAGTAAGAAAAACTGTAAAAAGGAAGATAGGTGAAGAGATAAATGACTGTTCAGTTCATCAGGGATTCAACTGTCGAAGATCATGAACAGAAATTCTACGGAGGTGACCTCACTGCATACCAGTACGCCAAGATGAATTGACTCTGATTTTGTGAATCGCATCCCTTTGTAGCCAGTCAACGGAAACAAAAATGGTACTCTGAAGCAAGTGGAACCTGAAGGAGAATTAAAGGCTATTTGTATCGAGTAAGAAAAACTGTAAAAAGGAAGATAGGTGAAGAGATAAATGACTGTTCAGTTCATCAGGGATTCAACTGTCGAAGATCATGAACAGAAATTCTACGGAGGTGACCGCACTGCATACCAGTACGCCAAGATGAATTGACTCTGATTTTGTGAATCGCATCCCTTTGTAGCCAGTCAACGGAAACAAAATGGTACTCTGAAGCAAGTGGAACCTGAAGGAGAATTAAAGGCTATTTGTATCGAGTAAGAAAAACTGTAAAAAGGAAGATAGGTGAAGAGATAAATGACTGTTCAGTTCATCAGGGATTCAACTGTCGAAGATCATGAACAGAAATTCTACGGAGGTGACCGCACTGCATACCAGTACGCCAAGATGAATTGACTCTGATTTTGTGAATCGCATCCCTTTGTAGCCAGTCAACGGAAACAAAAATGGTACTCTGAAGCAAGTGGAACCTGAAGGAGAATTAAAGGCTATTTGTATCGAGTAAGAAAAACTGTAAAAAGGAAGATAGGTGAAGAGATAAATGACTGTTCAGTTCATCAGGGATTCAACTGTCGAAGATCATGAACAGAAATTCTACGGAGGTGACCGCACTGCATACCAGTACGCCAAGATGAATTGACTCTGATTTTGTGAATCGCATCCCTTTGTAGCCAGTCAACGGAAACAAAAATGGTACTCTGAAGCAAGTGGAACCTGAAGGAGAATTAAAGGCTATTTGTATCGAGTAAGAAAAACTGTAAAAAGGAAGATAGGTGAAGAGATAAATGACTGTTCAGTTCATCAGGGATTCAACTGTCGAAGATCATGAACAGAAATTCTACGGAGGTGACCGCACTGCATACCAGTACGCCAAGATGAATTGACTCTGATTTTGTGAATCGCATCCCTTTGTAGCCAGTCAACGGAAACAAAAATGGTACTCTGAAGCAAGTGGAACCTGAAGGAGAATTAAAGGCTATTTGTATCGAGTAAGAAAAACTGTAAAAAGGAAGATAGGTGAAGAGATAAATGACTGTTCAGTTCATCAGGGATTCAACTGTCGAAGATCATGAACAGAAATTCTACGGAGGTGACCGCACTGCATACCAGTACGCCAAGATGAATTGACTCTGATTTTGTGAATCGCATCCCTTTGTAGCCAGTCAACGGAAACAAAAATGGTACTCTGAAGCAAGTGGAACCTGAAGGAGAATTAAAGGCTATTTGTATCGAGTAAGAAAAACTGTAAAAAGGAAGATAGGTGAAGAGATAAATGACTGTTCAGTTCATCAGGGATTCAACTGTCGAAGATCATGAACAGAAATTCTACGGAGGTGACCGCACTGCATACCAGTACGCCAAGATGAATTGACTCTGATTTTGTGAATCGCATCCCTTTGTAGCCAGTCAACGGAAACAAAAATGGTACTCTGAAGCAAGTGGAACCTGAAGGAGAATTAAAGGCTATTTGTATCGAGTAAGAAAAACTGTAAAAAGGAAGATAGGTGAAGAGATAAATGACTGTTCAGTTCATCAGGGATTCAACTGTCGAAGATCATGAACAGAAATTCTACGGAGGTGACCGCACTGCATACCAGTACGCCAAGATGAATTGACTCTGATTTTGTGAATCGCATCCCTTTGTAGCCAGTCAACGGAAACAAAAATGGTACTCTGAAGCAAGTGGAACCTGAAGGAGAATTAAAGGCTATTTGTATCGAGTAAGAAAAACTGTAAAAAGGAAGATAGGTGAAGAGATAAATGACTGTTCAGTTCATCAGGGATTCAACTGTCGAAGATCATGAACAGAAATTCTACGGAGGTGACCGCACTGCATACCAGTACGCCAAGATGAATTGACTCTGATTTTGTGAATCGCATCCCTTTGTAGCCAGTCAACGGAAACAAAAATGGTACTCTGAAGCAAGTGGAACCTGAAGGAGAATTAAAGGCTATTTGTATCGAGTAAGAAAAACTGTAAAAAGGAAGATAGGTGAAGAGATAAATGACTGTTCAGTTCATCAGGGATTCAACTGTCGAAGATCATGAACAGAAATTCTACGGAGGTGACCGCACTGCATACCAGTACGCCAAGATGAATTGACTCTGATTTTGTGAATCGCATCCCTTTGTAGCCAGTCAACGGAAAAAAAAATGGTACTCTGAAGCAAGTGGAACCTGAAGGAGAATTAAAGGCTATTTGTATCGAGTAAGAAAAACTGTAAAAAGGAAGATAGGTGAAGAGATAAATGACTGTTCAGTTCATCAGGGATTCAACTGTCGAAGATCATGAACAGAAATTCTACGGAGGTGACCGCACTGCATACCAGTACGCCAAGATGAATTGACTCTGATTTTGTGAATCGCATCCCTTTGTAGCCAGTCAACGGAAACAAAAATGGTACTCTGAAGCAAGTGGAACCTGAAGGAGAATTAAAGGCTATTTGTATCGAGTAAGAAAAACTGTAAAAAGGAAGATAGGTGAAGAGATAAATGACTGTTCAGTTCATCAGGGATTCAACTGTCGAAGATCATGAACAGAAATTCTACGGAGGTGACCGCACTGCATACCAGTACGCCAAGATGAATTGACTCTGATTTTGTGAATCGCATCCCTTTGTAGCCAGTCAACGGAAACAAAATGGTACTCTGAAGCAAGTGGAACCTGAAGGAGAATTAAAGGCTATTTGTATCGAGTAAGAAAAACTGTAAAAAGGAAGATAGGTGAAGAGATAAATGACTGTTCAGTTCATCAGGGATTCAACTGTCGAAGATCATGAACAGAAATTCTACGGAGGTGACCGCACTGCATACCAGTACGCCAAGATGAATTGACTCTGATTTTGTGAATCGCATCCCTTTGTAGCCAGTCAACGGAAACAAAAATGGTACTCTGAAGCAAGTGGAACCTGAAGGAGAATTAAAGGCTATTTGTATCGAGTAAGAAAAACTGTAAAAAGGAAGATAGGTGAAGAGATAAATGACTGTTCAGTTCATCAGGGATTCAACTGTCGAAGATCATGAACAGAAATTCTACGGAGGTGACCGCACTGCATACCAGTACGCCAAGATGAATTGACTCTGATTTTGTGAATCGCATCCCTTTGTAGCCAGTCAACGGAAACAAAAATGGTACTCTGAAGCAAGTGGAACCTGAAGGAGAATTAAAGGCTATTTGTATCGAGTAAGAAAAACTGTAAAAAGGAAGATAGGTGAAGAGATAAATGACTGTTCAGTTCATCAGGGATTCAACTGTCGAAGATCATGAACAGAAATTCTACGGAGGTGACCGCACTGCATACCAGTACGCCAAGATGAATTGACTCTGATTTTGTGAATCGCATCCCTTTGTAGCCAGTCAACGGAAACAAAAATGGTACTCTGAAGCAAGTGGAACCTGAAGGAGAATTAAAGGCTATTTGTATCGAGTAAGAAAAACTGTAAAAAGGAAGATAGGTGAAGAGATAAATGACTGTTCAGTTCATCAGGGATTCAACTGTCGAAGATCATGAACAGAAATTCTACGGAGGTGACCGCACTGCATACCAGTACGCCAAGATGAATTGACTCTGATTTTGTGAATCGCATCCCTTTGTAGCCAGTCAACGGAAACAAAAATGGTACTCTGAAGCAAGTGGAACCTGAAGGAGAATTAAAGGCTATTTGTATCGAGTAAGAAAAACTGTAAAAAGGAAGATAGGTGAAGAGATAAATGACTGTTCAGTTCATCAGGGATTCAACTGTCGAAGATCATGAACAGAAATTCTACGGAGGTGACCGCACTGCATACCAGTACGCCAAGATGAATTGACTCTGATTTTGTGAATCGCATCCCTTTGTAGCCAGTCAACGGAAACAAAAATGGTACTCTGAAGCAGTGGAACCTGAAGGAGAATTAAAGGCTATTTGTATCGAGTAAGAAAAACTGTAAAAAGGAAGATAGGTGAAGAGATAAATGACTGTTCAGTTCATCAGGGATTCAACTGTCGAAGATCATGAACAAAAACAAATTCAACTCTGTCTAAGCTAGAAAGAGCTGAAGCAGAACTAGGAGTCGAAACAAAACTAGGAATTAAATCTGAGAAGGAAGTGGAAATTTGGGATTCTTTGATTGAAAAGTGTTCGGACGTCAACGACAAAAGTTTCGAGTAGGCTGGGGATACTTTTTTTGCTTCATTTGAAAGAGCATTTGTTTCGAAAGCTGTTCCTGAGAAATAGAAATGAGAAATTTTATTAAATTGATTGGGAGGGAGGGATTTTAATGTTATCACTCATATTAAGGATGATGATGATTATGAAAAGGTTCAATGCTTCGCGCCTACTCCTCAATCGAGTCTAGAACAGTTTCGAAAAACCACTCGTCAACCTTCTTCTCGTTTGGTGACGAGTTGGGAAGAAAATTAAAATTGAGGAAAGTGTCCGACTCTAATGAACTAATTGTATCAGATAAACTGTTTCACACACTGGAAGGAGAGCCCCATTTCTGTACGGCAGGGTGACAAATGGTTTAAACCGGTTGAATTGGTCAAAGAAGTGGACGTCTTGCGGGAAAATACAGTTTGGGTTCACATTTTCAATGAGCGAAACATATCTACAGTCTTTATGTGCGACCTCATGCAGTGAAAATTACCTCTTATATAAATGTCCTAGTTACAAACAGTTATCTGTGGATAAACGTACTGAGTGCGTCATCATTTTTGTTTAAATTGCTTGTGTCGAATTGTAAATCAAAACATTCTTGTAATGTTTGGAAGCGTCAGCATCATATATATATATATATATATGTGTGTGTGATTGACTGACTTTAAGGACACATCGCAAACATTAATTTCAAAGATAAAAGAAATAATTTTCATTCATAAGGCACGTGAATGCGGGAAGGAATAGATTACTGTTAGAAGAGTTTCTGATTCAATTTTAGCGATCGAATGTTATTTTTATATATATATATGTGTGTGTGTGTTACCGGCATTCTATAGAATACCTAGGCATTTTATAGAATGTCTGGCATTTTTAGGCAAAGTATGAAATATGAGAATTATTATATACTTTTTCTGGGCATTGTATATAAAACCTAGGCATTCTATAGAATGACAAATGCTATTTAGGCAAAGTATGAGAAAAGGGTCATGATAAGGCTGTTATTTAAAAGACGTTCATTCCTCAAAAATACAAATGTTGTGTTGAAAAATTACTGAAAGGGTGCCATTAAAATACTTCCTTTCAAAACACGTAAAAAAATTAAAGCTGTACTAAACAAAATTCACGCCTTTCTTATTAAAGAAAACAAAATAAATTATTAAAAACCTTTGATAATTATTAAAATTATCGGGTACCAATTCGTTTTTTGATTGTGGCAAACACTCTTTTTTTTTAACGTACGAAATTTTGCGTCATTTTTCATGAACAGGCGGAGGTGGTTTACTCTAAGACACACGTCCAAAAAATCAGATTCAATATCGATGAAAGAGTGTGTACAAATCGAAAAGATTCAATATTTACAGCAGGTGAATAAGACGCTAAATAATCCTTTATTAAACCCGTCAGGAACGAAGCGTGATTTAATATACAGATTTCTATTGATTATATATATATATATATATATATATATATATATATATATATATATATATATATATATATTTACATATTATACATATATATATATATGTGTGTCCGTCGTTCTAAATTGAACACTAACACCAATTTATTTGTTGACAGGTCACAGGACGGTACAATTAGCGTATAAGGAACATGATTTTTTACGTCTTTTTTGTAGCCGTCTGCTACATAACCTCTTTCTCTGTGTCGTCATGTCTTCCGCGTAGCACGCCAAAGATCTCCGTCAGGCGGGAACGCATCTGATTCGTCACTCGGTGTTGCCACAGCTTTCTTCCAATATCACATATATATATATATATATATATATATATATATATACATATACATACATATATATGTATATATATATTATAATATATATATATATATATATATATATATATATATATATATATATATATGCTGCGCTATTCCCAGAATGAGTGGGAATAGAAACGGCCAGCGCTTGTGCGGGGATTTGAAGCAGGGACCTCTCGGTCCGTAGTCCGATGCGATAACCATTCAGCCACAGAGTCCTCGAGAAAAAGCTCTTATGAAGGGGGCATAACGCTTTTTCGTTACGTGACGATTCCTGCCAGTTCGCTCTACTGCAAGCCGCGTAAAAATCTGTTTGAATGAAGCAGCTTCAAAGTGTAGACCCATTCACATTTTATTATTTTTCCTTCAGAGGCATGTCTACTTTTTACATTTACTCGCTTTCTTGTTTGTCCGGTACAAATCTTGCAATCGATTTTTGACATTTGAAACGGCTCAGAGCATGATGACGATGCATTATTTTGATACTTTTAGCCATCTTGAAGCAGAATTAAATCCTTTTTCAGTTAATTTTGTTTTGTAGACTGGTGCAGCCATCTATCGATCGGGACGGGAACGAAGAGGTTATTTTCATTTTCTTTCAAGTGGATGGGGTAATTCCTGAAAAATTTTTTTAAAAAGTATTTATTAATACATAGAATTGTCAAGTTTATAGGATTCCACAGAAAATTTAAAAACATGGTATATAAAAAGTTCTTTTTATCTTGAAATTATTTCGCTACACAAGGGACCTACAGTTTAAGGCGCATCTACACACAAGCGAATCAGCTCCCCTCGTCGCCTCTTGACACATTTTGGAGTCCCCCCCCCAACGTGGGGGAAGTATTTCGTCTTCCGGAGCGGTCTAGTACGAATGATCAAAGGGACGAATGACGCCCTCTCGGCGACGGGACCAATAAATCACTGTTTTCCCCTACACTTCGCTCTCTGTGCTTCCAGGGTTAAAGCAGATTCCGAAGGGCTAGAGTTGGACATGACTCAGATACCAAATGCCGTCTCGCTGGCCAACAGAGGCAAGTTTTGCCGGACGATGACCGAGTGGCTAAAAGCGTCTGCGGGTTCGAATCCCACTGTTGGCATGGGCGTTTGTAGCCGTTCGGAATCGGCTTTAAGCAGTATGTCCCGGTGTAGCAAAACCTGCATTCAGGAATTCGAATTAAATGTTCATGAAAGAGTTCGAAGGAAAAAATATGTTCCATTCCATTTAGCTGTATTCGGATTTACACGTATGAGTATTCTACTGAAGAAAAGTGCTTTCGAATCAATCGTTTCCATCTGTGACGTCAACAAAGTTGCGTGGCATTTTTTTTGCTTCATTACTGAAAGACATCATTATATATATATAATAGCCATTGTCTCTGTATAACACTTCCGGTCTGTACTCATCTTTCAATTGAAGCCCTCAGTAAACAAACGGCCGGTTAGGCTTAATTTCAATTTCAGAGGTGGATCAGAATTTTTTCTTACCTAAAAACTAATATCTTCTCCATCAAATCACGTTTGTTCAGCCTATTTTTCTATAAAACATTCAGAACTAAAAAAATTGGATGTTTTTAGCTGTATATTTAACAGTTTCTAAAAATCTGTTTACTTTTGCGATGAATTCTGAAAGTAACCAAACTTGAATGTGAATGAATCGAGTAGCTCAAGTATTCATATCGCGTAGTGAGCTGTAAAAAACTGGATGGCAGTCTACTACTCCAAACGCATGAAAAACTAAATGAATAAAAAATAATGAAAGGGTTTGCTTTTACAAGGTGTGGATGAAATGCAATATTGTTAGATAATTCGGGATATTTTTTAACTTTCATATACTTTTTCCACAGATTTGTGAATGGGTCAAAACTTGAAAGAGTTGCAAAGAAATGCGGAATGAGTGGAACATTGCTCCAAGTGATTATAAGCTCTGCAGATGGATTTTGCGGTTTTGAGAATTCCGATTAAAAAGGTTCCCTAGTTATGACTGTAAATCACTATGGAAATTAATGAAAATTGTGATTCCAGACAATTCAGCAAGCATGAAAATGGCAAGAAATCATCCCTCAGATAAAGAAAAACTTATCGCACCTAAATAAAATTGGGAACACAGATAAAAGACTAACTGAACCACCCAATTAAACTCTTTGAATGAGACCTCGCAGTTTATTGACTCATTTTCATTGAATAAAAAAAACCTGGTCAAATAAATTAAGAGAATTTCATGAACTGAATGTAAAACCGCCACCAAAATTTTGACTTCCCGTAAATGTCTTATAATAGATAGATACATTTCCTAATTAAATGTTGTGTAAGAAATCGGTCTCAGTGCGACATCATGGACTGAGTGCCGTTACATTGAACTTGTCAGTTTACCAATTTGGCACAGACAAACTGCCAGGACACAGACTTTGAAATTAGGTTTGAAGATGTACCTCAGTGGAATCACCAACGAAGGACTTGAGACACATATCGCGAGAAAGTTCCAACTTCATACCTCGTCGAAAGAAACAGAAACAGATTGGAAATTTCCTGACTAAATTCAAGACAAATATTGAAATTTTGCTATCAAAGGCTCATCCCTCCCATTAAAAGCACTGATTTTGTTGTGTATTTATTCTTTGCTAGATTTGCATTTTGTGTCGCTTTAATTAATAATTGTATACCTATAATCTTACCTTTTGTTAATTTTTTCACTCTACTGTAAACCCTCTCAAAGTGAGTAGCTCTGTTTCAGCTTCAAAAACACTTTTAAAGTTGATGAATTTGTAAAAAAATCAGTATTACCCAAAACAGAAAAAATCGGCAGGGGTCTGTTCTAGACAAAAATGCAAATCTTGTACGTCAAATACGTAAGCGTGTCAGTAGAGAAACAGGCTTTATAAGCGCGCGTCAGTTAAGACGCATTTCGTTCGCTAGCACACCTCGGCGAATTTCTTGGTGTTATTTTGCAGCAATCGGTTAATTTCAAATTGTAACAGTACAAATGAGTAACCACCAACGTTTAGATGGCGAATTGTGGGGAGTCCAAATTTGTAGAGAGTTCAATTTAACGCACAGCGTCTGGTGTAACTTATGGAAACAGTTCCATGATACCGGATCCATCGAGAGAAAGCCTGGGCAAGGTCGTTCAAGAGTCACGACGGCCAGAGAAGATCGCCATTTGTCGATTATAGCGAGGCGCAACGGGAGTGCCACAGCTTCTCAGCTCTCTCGTGACTTGTATGCAGCCACAGGAACCCGTGTATCAAGGGTGACTTCATGAGAGAGGGTTGTTTGCAAGAAGACCTGCTGTTTGCGTCCCGCTCACTTCTACGAACAGAAGAATCTGTTTATCATGGTGCAGAGAGATTAGAGTATGGATCAATGGGCGACCGTTCTCTTCACTGATGAGTCCCGGTTCAGCTTAAACACCGATTCTCGCCGTACGTTCATATGGAGAGAACCAGGGACCCGCTACCTACCCTCCAATGCCCGCGAAATCGACCATTATGGCGGAGGAGGTTTAATGGTCTGGGCAGGCATCATGTTGGATGGCCGCACACCTCTCCATGTCTTTGAAAGAAGCACTGTGACTGGTGTCAGGTATAGGGATGAGGTCTTGGAGCCCTATGTTCGCCTTTTCAGGGGTGCAGTTGGCCCCGAGTTCATCTTAATGGACGATAACGCGAGGCCACATAGAGCTCTTCCGGTCGACGAATTTCTAGAGAGTGAGGATATTCGCCGGATAGATTGGCCAGCCAGATCTCCAGACCTTAACCCTATAGAGCATGTCTGGGACGTTCTGGGGAGGACAATTGCAACTCGCAACCCTGAGAACCATCCAGGGAATGAAAACAGCGTTGCTGAACGAGTGGGACCAATTGCCACAGGAAATGATAAACTGCCTTATTTCAAGTATGAAATCACGCCGCGAGACCTGTATATCTGTAAGAAGGGACCATACCCCCCATTAACCCATTTTTTCTGCAACCGCTGTTTCCTACCTTCCGACTCCAACGAGTGTTACGCACGATCATGCGCGTGTATTACAATTATTTGTTTCGCATTGTATGTACATATCAATTTTCATTAAAATCGGTACAGCAGTTCTAGAGATAATCGACCAGGTCTGCAATTCCTTACACCACCATCTGGTCAAGAAAGAGGCTGCCGATCTACCATTCAGACTTTAAATTATGTTGGTAGAGACAATGGTTAACAAGTCGAATTTGAAATCAGAAAAATATTTCTGAAACGAACTGAATTTGACGTATGCCAACTCGTAAATTTAAGCATTTGAAAGATGCGTGGCCCGTGTAGGTCGTTCTTCCTATTGGTCCATTTCAAAGATTGACAAATCAAATTCGTAATAAAAGAATATCATAAAGAACACACTTAAAATAACATTGCTATGGAGTATAGAGCCATTCACTTGTATTAATTAATATTTAATTGTATAGATTACATCAATTTCCAAATCAATAGAATTAAATGGAGCAATACGCATTTTGCATAATACGTACAGTGTCGGCCCAAAATAAAGTTGACATTTTGAAAATGTTGTCTACAGTTGTATATTTATCCAAATGAGCTCCGTTTACCTCGATTGTATGATACACTTTATATGTCATTTAATGCTCAGAGTTTCTTAGCAATACTACCTTATAGGATCTCTACACAAAAACTATTTTCTTACTATTGACTCCATGTACTTTGTTAAAACGTATTATTTTTTCTGCAAAAAAAATAATAATTAATGATTAATGTTATAACAAGTTTTTACCCGTATGTGAATGCAAAAATATTTTATACTGTAACTTTTTAAGTGAAATAAGGACTTTGTTGTTATTTTTCACCAAATTGTTAAAACTATAATAATTTGATATTAGTCTCATTTATAGGTTCATTACTACCTAATTTACATGCGGCCTCAAATGCTAAGACCACCTCTGGTATAGAGTGGATGAAATTGCATTATGAATACTGAATTCGCATTAAAAATATTTTTATCCCCGTCCAAGATTAAAACCTGGGATGACGATGACGACATATGGGAATTAAATTATTACGTAATCCGAAAAAAGCATGTTTCTCCAGAGATCATTTTAGAGACTTGAAGAATGAAATATTTTTTACGAAATACACATCTTTTAAAAAGAAATTATTCATTGTTAAAATCCGTTAAAAACCAAGCTCTAATAACGGATACTGCATTTAAGTGTATCCGATATCCCGATTCTGGAGAACTGTGAATTATAATTAGCCAAGATTAAACTCACAAAGTAAGAAAAATAATTTTATTCAACATTAACAAGAACAAGATTATCTTGGAATTATTTATATTGTAAATTATTGGAATTATTTATAATGTAAATTTTTCAAGTTTCGGATAACATGAGATAATTTTCTATGAGATTTACAGCTCAACAGTTTGCAGTTAAATGTTTTAGATTGCAATAATTCTCATACTGTTTTAAAATCCATACCTAGTAAAATGACCTTTGCTAATGCGATGTGTCTGAGGTCTCTTGTAGTTCTGTACGTCTACATTGATTCACAATTAATTGCATTAATGTATCTGGAAATGGCGCTTTCTCACTATTGCTATCTATAAATTTTTGGGGAACAGACCTTGCAACCGATCCGGTGCTGATCCATTTGGTGTCTGTAGGAGGGGCGACTGAAACTCCACCCCCTTCGGGAACGGACCATAATAAATTATTCATTCACATCCATATTGTACTTTATTAGTATATAATTCCTAAATAATTACATCTTAAATTTAATAAACGGCAACAATAAATATCGATTAATACATATTCACTCATCCGATTTTCGTCCTTTGCGATTACTTAATATAGTAGTACCATAAAATATGTAAGGGATACAAAGCATGCAGAAATATTAATTATCAGATTATTGGAAAGATAGATCGATAAAATGTTACGATGGATTTTTACAAAACGGAAACAAATGATAAAACGAAATCATTTAACTCATATAGTTACTACTGTAAAATTATAAATCCAGCTAAGATAATTTGTGAAAGTTTAAGTATACAGAGATAATAAATTGTAAAGGGTACAGATACAGAGTCTTATTCAATACCATTTACAAGTATGTAAATCAAATTACGGGACTGGCTTGTAGGGGGTAGTGCTATAACGGTGCCCCCTTAAATGAATGGTGTACATGCAGGCGAATGTCTAGCGACAAGTGCCTCTGCGTTCGGGGAAAAATAAATAAATTTAAAAAAATGTATGTAAATCATAAATGTTGAGTGGAAATTAAAAAATGCTTAGTATAATCTATTTATTCGAAACAGTAACGACAACAAATGGATCATAACATTAATATTTATATACGTGTGTTCCTTAGTCATAAAGTCCAAAGTGTTTTAAAAGATAAAGAATTATTACATTAATTGCACAGCAGTGGATTACATTATTATAGTGTGTGGTGGGAGGGGCAAAACAAGAGAGGCGTGATCATCAGGTCACTAGCCCTGCCTACAAGGGAGATATTTCATTTAACGGTTATCCAGTGATATATTCTAATATTTCACGTAGTATTCGATTTGTAATTATTATATCAATTTGTTTTCTTTTTAATACAGAAAATTCTAACCTAGTTCTCTAAAATCTCGAGTTATTTTCAACAAATTCAACAATACCAAGAATTGAGTTCCAAGCTCAGCGTGTGACATATTTTCTCCTTAAAACGAAGCATTAATTAACATCGCGGATCTTCGATCTATACTATAGGGAATTTTCTTTTCGGAATTTTGCTAATCATAGGTTAGCGAGTGAACACTTTTTGTACTCTGTTTAATACACACAAATGTAAACGTTTAAAAAGAGAACTCGTCGATTTTCTATTTTAAGTTTACGGGAAATATATATAAATATATATATATATATATATATATATATATATATATATATATATATATTTAGGGATTGCATTCAATGATTGAGGGCAATCGTAACAAAGTTAAAACAGTTTATGGAAATATTGAAAATAAAGCTTTTAAAAACCACACTCATCACTTATAAGAATACATTTTGGAATGTTAAAAAAAAAAAATTAAAAGAACGCATTTGTTAATTTATGATTAAAAAGAAAGATACAGGAAAAAACCCCATGCCTTAACATTGGGATGATGTTAAATGTGGTATTATATTCAGATTTAAGGCATCAGCTTTCTAGATGCACCAGAATCTGATAGTAGTGTGTGTTGATTTCGATGCGTTTCCTTGGCTACCACTATAAAGTTACAGTTCGATCAGAGAGGATATAAATATCGTGGAAAGTATAGGTATTACGGAGTGCCACCTCAATTTACTCAACGTCCCCTCGCGCATCTCATTTGAAACATCTTTATATAAATATATAACATGTCGTTCATTTCGCTCTCGCAGCAGCAATATCGGGATTCGATTCCACTACGAGCAGGGGCAAAAAAAAGTATAAAACTTCTTAAAAAGAAAATATGACATAACAATGCTGCTCTGAAAAACCCTGTTGATGTAGTCCTATGCGCCGAGGAAAAATTGGACTGAGAACGGATTGATGTGGCACTTTTAAAAATGAAGAATAGCAGCACCGTACAATTTTTTATTTTTTTTTAGATAGTTAATGAATATATTATGATTGATCCTTCACCGTCATGTAGCCGAGGAAAAATTGGACTGAGAACGGATTGATGTGGCACTTTTAAAAATGAAGAATAGCAGCACCGTACAATTTTTTTTTTTTTTTAAATAGTTAATGAATATATTATGATTGATCCTTCACCGTCATATAATTATAATACTCCATAACTTTCCTGGAAAGAACTGTAGAATATTATTTTTGGGGAAATAAATGTCTTTTAAAATTTATATTTTATAAATAATTGTGTACTGTTGAAAAGTTTGTTTTTGATATTTGTTTTGTGTTTATTAAATATTATTTGTAATGATGTTATTTATAAAAATTGTATTATATGATATTTTAAATAATAGTATATAATATTACATTTAATAGTATTTAACATTTTATGTTAAAAATCATACATAATTTTTCCTTCAGTATTATGTAAATACAATCTTTAAATTTTAATTAATGGCATAACATTTTTAGAGCAAAAGTTGGAATTTTTTTTAGCGTTTTCCAGTCAGAAAACTTTTACACAGCATGCAACAAAAATTCACAAAGTCCATGAAGGAAAGCATGGGTATATTTACACAATAAGGCCTTTGCATCCTTAAAAAAATAAATAAATAAATAAAATTGAAACATAAATTAGAAAATATTAGAGTAAATGAAATTATATCAAACAACTTAATTGGTTCAAAAAATAAATTTATTTAAATATTTTTAGTAATAAAAATAATATAACTTTGAAAAATTGCTCAAGTTTTAAAAATATTTAATACCATATAAATGTACATTAAGTGCATATTTACACAGTTTTATTTTAAATCTTCAATTGTAACCCCCTATCTTGCTGAAACAAAATCCTATAAATGTCCCTGAAGGCAGGTTATAAATTACTCTTTACTTTCTATGAACATATCCCAAATGTTTTGTCCAAAAAGCATATATGTATTTGAAAGCTTGATTACAGGCCATTACGGTGATGTTACAGCTCACCTCTCATTCCACATTAAGCAATACAGAATTTTTCTAATGCATTACAAACAGCTCTGAAGCATCCAGAAACTAACAAACAGGTGAAATCTTTTATACATATATCACTAAATTTTCAGTAATTTCAAGTTAACAGTGTACAGTTAAAATTGAACTTACAGTAATTACTATTTTAAAAAAAAGTCATGGCTTTATATAATTTTTCCTTCGCTCATTAACTGTAAAATTAAATAATAATGAACTCTCAACTTTCACTTTTAGGAATATAAACACTTGACACTTGGATATGTTTACTTTTCCATGTTCTTTTTTTTCCTTTTTGTTCCGTACGAATTATCTAATATTCCTAAAATTTGTACCTATTTAATGTAAGAGTAATTTTGATAATGGAAAGTTCTAATGTTTATAGATATTAAAAAATTTTTTTGTTCTTGTGCTGTAATTATAATTTTCTATAAATTTTTAAATTAAATACAATTAAAATATCTTTTATTTAAATTTTTTTGAGCTTAACTACAAATTTGCTCATATATAACCCCAAAAAACTCTCCGAGGGTGTAATGCTCCTTGAGCTTGGACCAGCTACAATGCTTATGATAAAAGTTAAATTTAATAAATCTAACATTCTCAAACTTCAGACTAAATTATTTATAAATGTCAATAAAATATCTCATTACAGGATTCCTTTCTCACAGAAGAAGATGATTAAATTCATTGTAGAGCATTTTTTGTGTTTACAAGAGATATGCCATCCCTTTAGTTATGAATTTTCACAAAGAAAATAAAATTTAATACACATCTTTAAGATTTAATTCGGTTTTTCATAACAGTCAACAGTTTAAAGAGAGGCCTATTAGTATAATGTTAAATTATCCATACAAATAAATTGGAAAATCAAAGGTTTCAGTTGATTTAAAATTCTAAATATTTTTGCTAAGATAATCAATATCTTATCTACCATCGATAGAAAAGGGAGTATAATAAAACACCTTACACAGATCTTTGAATTAATTGTTTTAATAAATCATGTAAAAAGAGAATCTCAGAATTTTAAACAGCATCTTTAATGGGAAAAAAAAATTGAAAACACCAGATAATATGCTTTAAGCAAAGGAAGGGATGAGTGGGCTTGGGTTCAAATCCTGAGTAAGACTTGGACTTTATGTTCTCTGCTCATACGAGACAATACTGACTCATGAAAAGGTTGCTCCTATAATAAAGTAGCCAGCATGACTTCATGGTGTTCATGGGTTAATGTCACAGCGACACGTGCATGCTGCATTAAAAAAAAAGAAAAAAAACTTTAAAGGTGTAAGATTTCATGCACATAGCAGATCACTATTATATCTATTTTCCACAAATAAATGAGATAAACATGAGAAACTATCAATGGCTATGAGGCATGACAAAAAAACTAAACAGTTTTAGAAATAAATAAAGAAATATTATTATAAACATATCAATTAAATTCTAAGTAAGCTATGCAGTCATGCATAATTATATATACATTCCAAATTCTTTATTAGTTAATTCTATGTTATATGTGATAACATAATTTTTAATAAGCTTTAGGTAATAATTAGATATATTTCAATGAACATGACTTGTATATAAACAATTTACTTCTCATTCTAATTTTAATGAAATACATATGTCCATGTGTTTTGCAATGTATTTCATTGACATTTATAGTATTACTGTTTTGTCTTGCTAGCTAATAAAGAAAATTTTTAAGTCTATAAATATGACCTATAAATTTAATGAATAAATTGTGGATGAATGCAGAGTTTGAAAAAAATTAGGTACTTTTCAGTTATCAGGGTGCCGGTACTAAGTGCACGTCAAACTGCCAAATGTGGTAACCTGTTTTTTCATGCTACGAGTAGCTATTGAATGATGTTATTGAGAATAAACGGGTGAAGATCAATGCAGTTATTTTCCCTCATACATTTTCAGTTGCATTTTTGTAGAAGTGATAGCTTTTTTTTTTCTAAAGGAAAGAAAAGATCTAGATAGAATCCTTTTATTTCTAAGGGATCCGATTTGTACCTAATCAGGGTAGATCATTGCACAGGTCTAAGAAGTGTGCGGCTGGGGACTCCAGAAGTTAGCAGCTTCAAAAAGAGATACATTTTGCAAACCTCAAGCCAAAATATCATCTTCATCTTGACAATCTGCCATTCGTCAAATGACAAACAGCACAGTACAAGTTTTTACTACCTAATAATTGATCAATAAAATTTCGTGACAAAATACCTTAAGTAATAAATAACATTTATTAATATTATTTAGAACAAGGGGGCCTCCAAACGATTCATCTGCCACTCTACCTAATTGAATTCATGTGTGGCATCGATTGCATGAGAAGACTACACTCTTTTGGCAATGTTAAACAAAATCAGCAGCTTTATGCCTGCTATGTCATCTGAAATTAATGTGTTAAAATCTATTTTGTATTTTTCTTATTAGTGAATTCCTGTCTTTTTTGTATTTATTTCAAAAACTAAACTAAACTCATTCGCTGTGGACCAAGGCCAGTAGTGCCCAACTCTACTTTCTTGACCATGGGCTTAGGGTGCCATACAGTGTATGTCTCAGTCAGGTGGTCAACCTGACATGGGACTCCTGGAGTCTAGTTCCCAAGCAAGCTCTGTCCTAATTTATCAACTCACTCAAGGGATGAAAGACTGAGTAGGCCTTGCTCATTTGCAGGGTCGAACCCTGGACCTGTGGTGTGGCAGCCTGAAGCTTTTAACCTCTATGCCACTGGGCTGTATTTATTTCAGGTTTAATAAAACAGTCATTCTTTTATTAAATCCAAAATGTTTCATACCTCTAGTTAGATTTTGTGCTAAGTGGCGTTCCGTTAATCAAAAAGTACCAGAAATGGTACTTTCCCATTATACTGACCTGTCACCAACATTACACAAAAAGTCACCAATTAAATAAAATGAATACAAGAAATGCTCACTTTTCTCACATTTCCACTTTTGCACACTTTAAAGTTTAAAAAAAAGAAATAGAAGAAAAAAAACAATACTGACTTTTCACATCACATATATTTTTTTGCAATCTCCATTTCTACTTTTGGTGGCATATACAGTAACTACCGCTTATAGTGATCAGTGGTTATAAGAATCAACCGTTTATAAGAATCAACATCGAGAAAACAAAAGTATTATTTCCATGTTAAAATTTTCGCTTTAAAGAATCAATCCACCGGTTTTAAGATTCAGTTTACATTATTCGCTTTCTTTTCATTTTTTCAAAAAAGCCACTTAAACCCTCAAAAGGCACAAAGTTCTTTTTTTTTTTTTTTAAGAAAGATTGATAAGGTGGGATGGAATATAGTCGTAAAATTCATCCTTTTCTTTGTTAGACATAACATAATAGCTTCCCCTTAAACGCTTTAGCACAACACTGTCCTATTAGCTTGACCCAGGGCCATCTTTACGCGTCCGGGTCCGATTTCACTTTTCTCCACTGGCAAGCAAAGATAGGTACTCTTTTTTCCCACCTCCTGGTTGTGGCTTCCTGGACCCTGAAACACATAAATCTTCGGCGAAGTGTCCACTATCACATAGGCAAACGTGACATTAGTAGATTCAGCATGTTATCAAACCGTGAAACTTAAGCTAGAAGGTGAATCTTCGTTTACGACTATTAGTATTAAAAGAGGTATAAACAGCCTCCTGAAAACTTCATTATGTCAAACTACCATAGAAAACTTTTTCTTGCTCCCTTCCTGTATTTGAAATGTTAAAACTGTTAAGAAGGTATGTTGTAAGAAATATTGGAATTTTTTTTTCTTCTCTTACTATAATTATGTGTATCTACTTATAGGTCTAGAAATTAAGTTGTATTTTTAAAATTATAAAAAATAATTTTAATAAAAGATAATTAACGTAAATTATCTAATATATGTATATATAGGTGTGTGTGTGTGCCTGTCCAAAAACTTAAATTTCGGCTATAAGAATCAACCGCTTATAAGAATCAAATCAGTAATAACAAACGTGATTCTTATAAGCGGAAATCACTGTATATTGTTACTCCTTTCATACAGGAATTTCGTTTACACGAAAAAGCGAACAAAACAACTTTAAGTCTACATCGGGAAATAAATATTTCAACTATCTTTAAGTTTTATTTCCATGTACATTTCTGTCTACTTCTTACATACAGTTATAGTTGTTTTGTTAGTAATGCCGTGGCGTGGTGATAAGTGTCTGCGATGAGTCCAAACACGCGTCTCTGCAAGCATATGAGAACGTCTTTTCCTCGCCAAAAGGTTGGCGACAGGTCGGTATAATGGGAAAGTACCCCCAAGATTGCTGTCTCATACACTGACATAAAAATGCCTGTCACATACGGAGGATGACATCGTTTCTGTATCCATTTAAGCCATATTATTTTTCTTTTTGTGGTTATATATTTAGTTTCTACGAATATGTTATAGTGTAATTACACACAAAGAGCGTCGAAAATACTCTTTGGTAACAAGTAGAGGATTTATGCAGATTTTCAACATATTTTTTAAATCAAATAGTTAAAATTTCTTTTACCTAGTTAGTTTTTATGAATATGTTATAGTGTAACTAAACACAAATAGCGTTGAAAATACTTTTTAGTAACAAGTAGAGGATTAATGCAGAGTTTCAACATATTTTATAGTAATCAAATAATTAAAATTATACATACCTAGTTCTGTGAATGACCCTGACTCTCTTCTAAATAATATCATTCCCCTTAAAAGTAGTCTTAAAAATGGAAACTAAGTTTTTGTTTAACTCTCAGTTTTGTTTTCTTGAGAAACAAATCTGGCGCGGTTAAAAAAAAAAATAATAATTAAAAAAGAGAAAAATAAAATAAACTTATATTGTGAAATTTACATGAAAATACAAATTTTTCGTCCCACTGCTTTTAGAGAGAGAAATGTAAATTAGTTTATTTTGAAAACCGAATTTATTATTTACGTTAGAAAAAATTCTACTTCCAGGCTTAATTAACTTTACGAAATTGGCAGCATCAAGTTTGTTATGGTGGTTGTTGAAAATAAAGTTAAGGATGAAGTGTATTTAATTAAATTTAACAGAGATAAAGTATTTTAACTACGTAATTTTACAAATATCATTTGTAATTATCTTCTTGTGTCGTTGTTTAAATTAAAATTTTCACATCCTAGGACCAATATGAATCTACGTGGGATTGCATCCATTATCAAGAATTTAAAACTGTGTAGGGAAATAAATAATGCTGGGAAATGCAGTATATATCACAGGCTTTATCACACTGACAATTTACAGATTGTAGGAACTCAGTCTGACAGACATTCTCCAGAGTTTAAAGTATGCATTAATGCATGTGATTTAAATAATTTTATTTTTAAAGTGGATACATTATATAGTTTTTCGCGTATCAGTACTACATGACTGCTGTAGGGTAATTTTAGTATGCACTGTTTGATCTATAAAGTTCAGTTGTCCGCAGTTTTTTTTTTTTTTTTTCAACTAAATGGCTTTATTGTGCCGAGTTATCATTTGTGAAATCTAGATTAGAAAATATGTAAAAATGCACTAACAGCATTTTTACTTCCCTTTATATATGACCAGTGGCGCACCCAGGGGGGGGCCCAGGGGGCCCTGGCCCCCCCCCCCCCCCAAAGAAGTAGAAATATTGATTTTGCATTATAAATATTTTTATTCGTTCATCTCGGCCCCCCCCCCCCCCATGCATTATAAATATTTTTATCCATTCATCTCGGCCCCCCCCAAGAAAAAATCCTGGGTGCGCCACTGTATATGACACATGCATAAGAACCTCCCTTTATGCATGGTAGCATTTTTTCTTTTGTTTTTTTTTTATGATAGAACTTTTTTTTACTCATTTTAACCTCGTTTTTTTCATAGGATAATTATGCAAGAATGCAGGGTTTGGTGAATGACTTAAAAGAAAAAATTCAAAAGATTTCTAAAGGTATCTTACTAGTTATATTCTAATGATTTGTGTATTTGCTTGTATATTTTAATTTCTCTTCATTACTAAATTACTGTGGTATACATATACTTACATCATGAGTGTACATTAGCCATAAAAAATTTCTATTTTTAGAAAATTTAATAAAATGTGGCCATTTGTGTTAATTTAAAAAGTTCCTTGCAGTTACATTATTCTGTCTAGGTCTACTGTATAGCAGTCTAAGTAGAGTGCTATAATTATTATTGTATGTAAAAATTTAAATTATTTTTTAAGGTATGTTTACATTATTATATATTTTTTTTATCATGTTTTATTAAATTGAAATCTGTTTATAATTCTATACATTAGGCACTTCAATGTATAATTTGGGAAATAGTAAAGTCTTAATGATGTTGTTTTAACTTTAATAAATTTTGTTATTCTTTATCTATTTCTTGTTTGACATGGTTTTTGGCACCATTTTTATTAAACAGAAAATTTTTAATAAAAGCCCTGAGACATTTTTTATCTGATGCCGAAAGTATCTGGTTATGTTTTTGATAATATGGAGTTTTTTTCATTTTGGTACTAATCTTTTATACTGCTCTTCAAGGATATACTGTATTTTTATTTATAAATTATATAAATATGGAGGCTGATCAAAAAGTAATGAGCCTAATTTTTTCCACTTGCTCGTAAGTAATAAATCTTGTAAAATAGAACACATTTACAAAAATTAGAATTTATTGAAAGTCTGGCGAAAAGATGGCATTGCTATCGCATAAATCTGGTGAGAGGCAGATGCATAAAGAACGCAAATGTCATTTTTCGCCTACGAATAAAATGGAGAGGTTGTTAGAACAACGTTATGTGATAAAATTTTGCATTCGATTAAAGAAATTGGCAACCGAAACATTTGAAATGTTGCAACAGGCTTTTAGAGAAGATGTTATGAGTCATGCAAATGCATTTTAATGGTATAAACAGCTAAAGCACGGGCGGGGGGATCTTCAGGACTATCCTCGTGAAGGACACCCTTCAACATCCACTACTGAGGTAATGGCGAAGACTTGCTCGAGGATCGTTGAATCACTTTACGGCAATTAGCATACCACCTGGGCATATCTTATGGCAGTATGCAGGCCATAGTAACTGAATAGTTTGGAATGCATCATGTGTGTTGCCGTTGGATTCCCAGACTTTTAACACCAGAGCAACAGTTGCTTCGAATAGCAGTGTGTAAACAATTGAAAGAACGGTATGATACAGAAGGTGATGAGTTTTTTAAGACAATAATAACAGCTGACGAAGCATGGCTATACCACTATGATCCTACAACCAAGCAACAAAGTTCACAATGGAAGCATCCTTCCTCTCCAACCCCAAAGAAGGCAAAAGTTGTGAAATCAGCAGGCAAACAGATGATAATCGTGTTTTTTGATTATGAAGGGATTGTGTACACGCATGCAGTTGAAGCAGGAAAGACTGTAAATCGGCCCTACTATGCTCAAGTGTTACAGAAATTGTGGAGCCATGTGCAGCACAAACATCCACATTTGAAGCAGAATAGATTCAAGTTGCACCATGATAATGCTCGTCCTCACATTTCCTCCCAAGTGACTAATTTCTTGGACCAAAAAAAGATCAAAATCATTCCTCACCCACCACATAGCCCTGATCTTGCCCCTTGCGATTTCTGGCTATTTCCAGAACTTAAAAAGCCATTGCGAGGATGACATTTCCTGGACAATACTTCTTGCCGTAAAGCAGCGGAGGCAGTTTTAAAGAGTTTGTCTTCTAATGGGCTCAAGTTCGTCTTCAAAATGTGGGTAACTAGATGGGACAAGTGCATAGCATGCCAAGGTGATTACTTCGAAAAACAACATGTCGATCTGGATAATTAAAAGTATATTTTCTGAGTAATAATTTTTGTCTCATTACCTTTTGATCAGCCCTCATATAGTCCCACAATTACTTAATATGGCATTAAAAGCATTTTTCTCCTCTGATGTACGTCAGCCACATAATTGGGAAAATTACAATTCAAGGTGATGGCAAGCTGTGCTTTGTTGCTTTTTATTCCTCCACTGAGTAGAGCCCCATGTTCTTTCAATACTTTGTGTGTCAGCACTAAATCGTAACTGTTAGGAATAAATACATGATATTATAGTGTTGTAGTTCCTTTACATCAATCCCCTTTTGCACTTGTGCTTTCATATAAATAGCTTCTGTCGACTGCACACAGTTACTTCATTTACTTATCATTCAAAATTCTGTCTTAGGAATTTTTTTTTTTTCTTTTTTGTAGGAGGGGAAGATAAAGCTATTACTCGTCATACATCTAAAGGGAAAATGCTTGCTAGAGAGCGGATAATGAATCTCCTTGATTTAGGGTAAGTTTTTGCTCAGAGAGGGAATGGTTTTCCTTGTGTTGATTACAATTTTTATTAAATGAAAAGTCAAAATTTTCAGCTGTGTATGATACTGCAAGATGCTTCTAAACACATTCATCTTAAAAATGTGTATAAATTTATGTTTCGTATTGAGGAATAGTGAACTAGTTGATTTTTGTAAAACTAATATGATGAAGTTTGTTTTCTAGTGCGTGTTCATATCTTTCAGATCTCCTTTCCTAGAAGTAGGTCAGTTAGCCGCTTTTAATGTGTATAGCAATGAAGAAGTTCCAGCAGCTGGCATTATAACTGGAATAGGACTTGTGCATGGGTAAATAAAATGAATCGCTTTTTTTTTTTATAATCATTGTTATTCAAAGTTAGAATATGTGTGCTATTGTAGCAAAACATTGGGGAAAAATTCAAGTATATTTGGATCAGATACTACTTTGATTAATAAAATTTTTTGTCCTAAATTAAAAAAATCATTCCAGTTGGAGCTCGTTCATTTTAAAGCATTGAAGTAGAAAATAATTTTTCTCTGTTTTATTGCTTCAAAAATTAATTTTTTTTTGCCTACTATAAAATTCAATATATCGGAATCTATTCAGCCCAAAAAGTGAATCAGTTGCTTGAAAAAAATTTTTTGATAATTTGAAATGAATCAATTTATTACAAAGGCATGAAATGAAGTTATAATAAGTAGAGCCAATTGTCAGATGACAAAAGTGGTAATTGTTTCTTCTAATATGTTTTTTAGCTTCTGCAAAGGATAGCATTTGTAGTATTATTTGAGCTATTCACAAGCCAAATCCATCCACTCCACTCTTTAAATTTTGGTGTCAAAGTACTTGATTGTCCCTTAAGTTTTTCTGTTCATAATGAGAATGAATACCACTCAATGACAAAAGTTTTGTCAAGCCACTGAATTAATTTCCCAATGAACTCCATACTGTGATGTCATTCATCGCCATTCAAACACAGAAGCAACTACTGGATGGTAGCTCTCAATTATTGAGTGTAGTGTCACCACAATAAAAGTAAAATAATTAATCAGTGACAGTCGAACTGCTGCAGAAGTGAATTATTAAACTACACTCATGGACAAAAAAATTAGCGCACCAAGAAGGAGTCGTCAAAATGAAACGAAATTTTACATACATAATGACTACTTTGATATAAGTAAATGATAAGAAAATCAAAGAAAAAGGATAATTTATTTCAGAAAAAAAGGCAAAAGAACGGAGGAGTTAATACTCCGTTGGACCCCCTCTAGCGCGAAGGCATGATGTGACACGATCGGGCATTGAGTCATACAAGTTCTGTATGATGTCTTGAGACATTTCGTTCCATATTTGCTGTGTTCCATATTGCCTCTAGTTCGTTCAAACTCGTGGGATGCCCAACTCGTCGTCCCAAATGATCCCAGATATGCTCGATTGGAGACAAATCTGGGGATCGGGCTGGCCAAGGAAGGGTAGTAACAGTGCGGAGACAGTCTTGTGACACCCTTGCCGTATGAGGCCGAGCATGCTCGGCCTCATACGGCCGAGCATTTTTCAACAAGACAATGCTCGGCGAGCATTGTCTTGTTGAAAAATGGCTCCTGGGAGCCGTTGCATGAGTGGCAGCACATGTGGTTGCAGGATTTCATGAACATACTGCTGGGCTGTCATGGTGCCACGGAACAATACTAGGGGTGACCGTGTATTGTGGGCAATGGCACCCCATACCATCACACCAGCTGTGGGAGCGATGTGTCACTGTACAGCAAAGGCAGGATTGAAGCGTTCACCAAAACTCCAAACGGAGGCGTCGATGGGTGGGCGTCAAGGGCAGCACACGTAATGGGCACCACGATACCAACTGTCCTTCAGCCAGGCACCTTTGTATGGTTTGAGAAGACACAGAGGCCCCTAGTGACGGTGCTACCTGTGCCTGGGTGGCGGCTGATGAAGCAGTTGGCTGTACGCGTGCATTTCTTACGATGTAGCGGTCTTCTTGACGACTGGTCTGTCGAGGGCGTCCTGAGCCTGGTCTTCGTGTACATGACATCTCTTGGGTCCACTGATCCCAACACCTCCTCACAACACAATCAGAGTGGCCTAATTGACAAGCTACTCGCCTAGCTGACCACCCAGCTTCCATCATCCCCACGATTCTCCCCCTCTCAAACTGCGACAACTGCTTATATTGTCTTCGAACACGACGTAATGGCATGTCTATCTCAGCTCTTCCTTTGTAAATGATTCAGCACACTCAAACAAGCTTTGGTTACCTGTTTTATACTCCACAGAGTACAATGTTCAACGCCCTCTACCGGCTATACGTAATGCGCAATCATGCTGCATTTCTAATCATTTGCATATCTCCCCGACATGTACCTTCATTGCAAGTTTCGTTACGATCCCGCAATTATTTCTTGGTGCGCTAATTTTTTTGTCCATGAGTGTATTATCTCATAAAAGACTGAATTGGATGTTATTACTTGTCTTCACTTGCTAAATCAATTCACTCACCAAAAAATTTTATTAATAATAATAATGATGACTATGACTCCAAGGGTATTCTGTCATATGCATTTTATATGTCATCACTGCAGTAATTCATTGTACAATGCGTATTTGAAATTATATGTTCAAAAAACAATGTTTTTTATTTGATCACTTTTCTCCACTTTTGGTTTTATGGAGTGAATTGATTTGACAAGTGAGCAGCTCATTGAAAACACTAATGATCAAATCCGCAACAATGCAATCAAAACTCAGGAAATGTCAAATTAAGGTAGTGCATCAGTTGATTTTCAATCCCCATCTTAAGCAATTGAGAATTTTCCTCTAGTATTATTCACAGATTAGCAAATATATAGTTGTGAATTCTGTTTTCTGATTCTAAAAGTCAATCATGTTGTTTAATAGCTCTTAAAATGTGTCTATAGTTGTTGTGATTATTAACATCTGTCACTACAAAATTGAAAGTTTTTGTTTTTTTAAATTGAAAGGTTTTTCAAAAGCATGCGGTTTGCATAGAGGTATTATTCAAAGATTAGCAAATACAGTGGAATCTTGATCGATCGTTTTGGGATCCATCGTTTTTCCGTATGTGTCGTTCATTTTATCCAGTCCCAACGATCATATTGCATTGTTATGTTTCCGCATCTATCGCTTTCCTGCATTTATCGTTCATTTCAATCGGTCCCTTGAAAAACAATAGATCGAGATTCCACTGTATATAGTTGTGAATTCTGTTTTCTGATTCTAAAAGTCAATCATGTTGTTTAATAGCTCTTAAAATGTGTCGATAGTTGTTGTGATTATTAACATCTATCACTACAAAATTGAAAGTTTTTGTTTTTTTAAATTGAAAGATCTCTTTTTAAGCACAGAAAACATTATGAATTCTACAGAAAATGATGGGAATGGCCACACCCCTAACCCATCACACGGCAGTTTGTCATTCATACTCATAATATATTATATGAAGGATAAATGAACATATGATTGACTTCTGAATTAAAAGGGGGTGTAAATGACAATTTCAGATGAATATTATGATTTGGAAGTGCTTCCATTTTAATATGAGTATATGTGAGATATGTTGGTTTCTATGACTACATGGTTGGCAGTTCCTTAGCTTTGGAACACGTAATATATTAACCCTTAGCTTATGGGGCCCGATTCCCTCTTTAGACAGGAAATTTCATACCCACTTTGTAAGAACAACCCTTAAGGGGGTTATATATATAATATATAAATATGTATATATATATATGTATATATGCATAGATATATATATATATATATGTATGTCACGAAGAGTGACAATATAAGAGCACGCACTGGTCAGGCATGAGGTGTGTTTAGAAATCAGCAAGACTTAAGTTAAAATAATTAAGTTTATTTGGAACTTCAATAAACATTTAAAAATATTAAAAGCAATAACTTAAAACATTTGTATAATCAAAACAATCTCACACAGAGACTTCTAACACACGAATCTCACTAGCTCGTGCGTTCAACTGTGTCTGCTGCTAGCGGGTCCCTTTGCTCTAACTCGAGCAGTATTTATACAAGCCAGTAACATAACATTGACATATTTGCATAAAATACACTGGAAAGGAAAAATAACAAACCATGGAGAAAATAAACGAAGAACAACATTTCTCAGATGTATGACGCCATTACTTGTTAGATAATAAGTGCTACGTCAGTCTAAAACGATAGCATGAATGTCGGAAAGTAA
Source organism: Dolomedes plantarius (assembly GCA_907164885.2). NCBI lineage: Eukaryota > Metazoa > Arthropoda > Arachnida > Araneae > Dolomedidae > Dolomedes > Dolomedes plantarius. The sequence continues at coordinate 260,787,584 of OU015490.1, forward strand.
TACAAGTAAATGAAGTTTAGATAGCCCTTTTAAGGTTCATTTTCCTAACAATGTATATACAAGGGATGTTCCAAAAGTAAGTTTCGTCATTTTTTTTTTAAAGAGAAGATGGTACACCAGGTGAAACAAGCAATCGCCATAAGAATCCACACTCTTTGGTGGTCCAACAACGGAAGTAGCGTCAGTGGAGGAGGAGGAATGATGCCAAAGAAGAGAGAGTAGCAGCAGACCAGTGTGCCCAAGGTTATTCGAGTACAAATCACGATGGCAGACAGATGTGTACTGACAATGGAAGTGCAACATGGGTGCACCACTTTATCCCAGAAACCGAGGCTGCCTCAATGATGTGGAAGTATCCAAGTCACCAGTTGGGAAAAATTCCCTCCATAGCAAAGGTTATGGCCACAATGTTCAGGGATGCAAAAGGTGTGATTTCCTCCATTAAAGGACCATCCATGCGACACCCTCACCAATCTCAGGACGAAAGAGACCAGGGCAACTCAAAACCACAAACATCAAGGCTCACACAAGATCAGATTCATCGCTTCAGATGGGAGACATTGGATCACATGGCCTACAGCCCCGATTTTGCCCATCAGACTTTCACCTATTCCCTGCATTGAAAGCGGCACTCTTTGGATGTCACTTTCAAGGCAATGCTGAGGTGGAGCAGGCTATGCGACAATTCCTTGCATCGCAGGGCACTGAGTTTTACTAGAGTGGTTTCTTCAAACTCATTGCACACTACGACAAATGTCTCAATGTCTGTGGCGACTATGTCAAAAAATAGTGCAAAGTTCATGATGCCATGGTGTATTTTTTTTTGGCAATAAGTTCCATGTGAAAAAAAATGATGAAACTTACTATCGGAACACCCCTCGTATTTATATATATTCTTAGGATATGTTGACTGGTGGATCTTGTAAGTAGAATTTATCAGGCAAAAACTTAGATAACTTTGGCTTTATTTAAAACTTTAAACAAAAAATAATAAAGATATTGTCCAGCAGTATATTCAAACAAATAATCACATCTATCCTGATGCTGACTGCAGCTTGCTTGTTGGCTGGCTTCTCACTGACCAAACTTGGCCTTTTATATCATCATATGTCAGACAAATCTGCATATCCTGAAAAATATGTGCATGTGATGCCATTTGATTAAAAAGAAATTAAATCCCAGGGTTGAGGTGTACCTGACTTCCAAATACTCAATCCTTATTTGATGACCTCATACCTGGGAACCAATGAGTAATTAACAAGGTATCAAATGACATCACTACAACTCCAACTTCCTCCAAATGAAAACATTTGCTGAGGTAAGTGAACAGCAGAAAAAAGGTAATTATCAATTACAATTAAATAATAATTAATTTAAACAAATGCTATTTTATTTATACATTATACTTTTTTTGGACTGGATGGAAAAACCTATTGGGGATAAAAATGTACTTTAGTTTTAACCCTTGGTGCTAACAGGATATAGATCCCACCCTGTAAGGAAAAGGTTAACACAAATTTCTTAATAAAAACTATTCAAAGTTGGTCTCAATTATTTCTTTTCCAGTGTTGAATGCATGATTGTAGCGAATGATGCCACTGTGAAAGGAGGCACTTACTATCCTTTAACTGTGAAAAAACATCTAAGGGCTCAGGAAATTGCACTGGCTAACAATCTTCCATGTATATACTTGGGTAAGTAGAAATTTCTCATTTGTCACATAAAAGGCTGGCTTTAAGAATTGTCCCATGAGATACAAAGAATTTTTATCCACAAAAAAAGTTTAAACTGGAAATGTTGATGATATATATATATATATATTTCTTGCGTGTAAAATTTTGCCAACCTCGAATCACGCAACCTGTATTGTATAAGATGAAAAGAAAATATGTCTTTTGAGTTATTGTTGGATTCTTTTGGCAATTTTTCATAGGAATGAAATTTCAAATGCAAGAGCTCTATGGATTGATTCAGACATAGTTGATATTTGTTTTAAGGAGGAAACGTAAATATTGTAAATTATTTTTTTTCCTCCATGTAGTGGATTCTGGAGGAGCTAATTTACCCCGGCAAGCGGACGTTTTTCCGGACATTACACACTTTGGTCGAATCTTCTTTAACCAAGCTGTTATGTCTTCCAAAAATATACCCCAGGTTTGAATTGTTTTTTATTTTCTGATGTCAATCATCATTTGTGTGAAATGGACAGTATTTTCACTGCAGCTAATGACTGTCTCAAATCTTTGATTAACTTGTTTTGTGCAGATTGCCGTCGTGATGGGCAGCTGCACTGCGGGAGGTGCCTACGTACCTGCCATGGCAGATGAGAGCATCATCGTAAGGCAGCAAGGAACTATATTTCTAGGGGGACCTCCTCTTGTAAGTATTTCACATTGCACATCTTTACTTATATAAAAGCCTAGAGTAGAAAAAGTGTAGGTAACCATTCCGGAATGATCTTAACATTGCGACGCCATTTTCTGAATTTTTTCTTGAAAAATAATACCACAAAAGTGACATATTTTGAAAGACCTTTCAAAAATATGAAAATTTCAAGTGAACAACTCTAGCTCAAAACCATTTAGTTTTTTAAATATTTTCAAATTAAAATATCCATTGAAAAGAATCGTTTATTCAATTGAGTCATTCACTTGAATTTCGAATTCATTCTACTCCATGGTTTTTCATATTCCCTTTAAATAACTACATTTTTAATGTTTAATTTTAATATTAATTAAATTGTGTTTCACGTTTTATTTTTGTTTTATTTTATTGTTGTTTACTGCTGTTTGGAGTCAGTATTCCACGTCCATCCTCTACAATGCGGAACATTTTATGAATCCTGAAAGACTCAGTGCAAAGTATCATTTTCAGCAATGCCTGCTGTGTGGCGAATCATTCACTTTTGAAACAGTTTTGGTTTATTTCTGATTTAGTTTAGTTTTGTTTTGTTGTTTACTGCTTTTTAAGTGCACTTTTCAGCAATGCCCGATGAAAATGATGAATCACCTCTTGAAACGCTGATCAACATTCCGTCATTTTTGACGGGGGTTATATATAGATTGTACAATATATATAGATATATATAGGGGGGGTTATATATAGATTGTACAATGTATAGATTGTACAATAAATTATAGTATTAAAATTCTTTTTGTCTAGTTTAAGAAAGCTTTACTAGACTTACCAGTTCTTTGTTAAGAAATGACGTAAAAAGTTTTTAAATATTTTTGAATGTCTTCTAAACGATAATTTGTAATTTGTAGTGTATTGAATAACTCTCTTGTTATGAAATCCGAAAAAAGAAGAAGGGGAATCGTTCTAGCAATCGCAGGCTAGTGTGTTGTAAAACGGCATTCAATACAGTCAAACATTACTATGTTTATTATCGCCGATACCTCGTGTTTTAATGATCAAGTTAATTTGTTGTATTGCTTTTTGTTATTGATAATGTTCTAGTCTTCTACACCTGAAATAGCCAATTCTTAGTAAAATGGTTCTTTCAAATTGAAATACAGAGCCCGCCGTGTGTGTAAGCTCTACTTTTAGAACGACGTCCGATGGAAAATTTCCGCCTACGCCTAACAAGAGAGAGAAGTTTTTAAAAAAAATAAGAATAGAGCTTCAATTTTTACGTCGATCCTGAATAGAGCAGTGTAGTTCAGATCGGTTTTTCTTTCAGTGAACTCTACTGTTATATCACAATTATTGATGTTAAAAGAAGTGTTTAAGTGTGTAGGTACAGTTAAAATGTAGTAAGGTGGCTGAGCGACGGCTGGCGGATTTTAGTCAAGTTTACAAATAAAAAATTATTAGTTTCTAAGTTACCCCCTTTGTCTGTCCTTAAAATCCTGTATTCCCTAAACTGTTTTCTTTCTTTCCCAAGTCTATGTCTGGGTAACTCGATACCCTCCCCTTTTGCCATTTCTTTTTACTTGTGCATTGCAACAATTTCCCAGGATGTTGGGAAAACAGATTGAATTCGCAGGGAAAAGGAATTTTGATTACTTTTCCGTATTCCTCGCCCAGCCCGAGAGGAGACCCGCGGAAGGTTACAAGACGGCTATCGGCGCGCTGCTCTGTCTTCAAGTGTTCTCTTCAAAATCAAACAAGAACCCAGCGCTACGCAATATAGAAAAAAAAAATACTACAGTTGACAACCCATCGAAATGTGAAAAGTTGTGCTTTGTGGACTGATTTTTACGGCATCAGGAAAAGGCGTGGATAAGAACTATTTCCTACGTCCTGCCTTCCGGCGCGCATGCGTTCGGGGGGTGAAAAGTTTTTTTCTCCCAAGAAGGGGGATGACTTGAGGAGCAGTTCCGATTTGACCCGGGTAGCCGCCAACTGCTTATCCGATCCAGCGCTGATGCTTCCTTGCTGAGAGATGTCTCCCGCAGAAGTCCGAGAGCTATCGGAGGCTGACGAGTGATGACCAACTTTTTTTTTTATTTTATCCCTTTCTTTTTTTTTCTCTTCTCTTCTCTTTTTTCTTTCAGTCGACTGAAGGTATCGTTAAATTATTTTTTTATAATTAAAAAATTAATTGTTCTAGAATTGAGCTCAAATAGTTAAAAGTAAAGTGAAAGAAAAAAAGTAAACAGGTTTTGATTCTACGTTTTAGGGGTATTCGCCAGCCACCAGAAATTTGCTAATGTTTGTTTAATTGTTTTATTTTGTGAAAAAAAAAAAAAAATATGATTGGAGATTATTGTGTGTCATTAAATTTAGAAAAAACTGTAAAAGAAGAAATGTTAAAATTATAAAAATTAAAATAAATGAATTATTTTGCCTCTACTCTAGTGTGTAGCGAATGTTTGAGTTTGTCTTTTTGGTGGGCCAACAAGTTGCACTTTATTCTAAGTAAAGCTTAAAGGGGGGTTAGTTTTGAGAAAATAATTTAGTTATGGGGATATGTTTTATTATACGATCACTGGCATTTTTCACAGCAAAACTTAAAAGTGAAAGTTAATTATGAGAAAAGAATTTAATTAAGTAGATAAGTTAAGCATACAACCACGAATAAAACATAACACTACTATTATTGGCTTCTTGTCATTATTTGCGCTCTCCCCACGTAACAGACTATGTCCGATATGCAGATTTCCCACCGAGATGTAACGGGCGAAGCCGAAGCTTTCTTCCGCTAATGACGTAAATTGTGAAGCTCTCTTCCACGGGAGATATTAGCGCCCTTTACACGTACGTTCTTTCGCGAGTGCTTGGAGCGTATGGGATTGCGCTCACACTCCAAGCACTCGCAAAAGAGCGTACGTGACGCTCTTGGAGTGCTTGGAGCATACAGGATTGCGCCGGAAATTTGGACGTTTGTAGCCGTTTGGAATCGGCTTTAAGCAGTAGGTCCCGGTCTAATTAGCCCTCGTGTAGCAAAAAATGACCGTAGTGCTCCAAACCAAATTTCCCTTCCTCTCCAACACCTTCACACGTGCACTCAATCGCGCGGGAAAGAACGTATGTGTAAAGGGTGCTATTCCTCCGCCCAGGACCGTAGCCTTGGGGGGGGGGGGGGGGCTCGACGGGCAGGATCCCCCGCCCCCCGAAATTCTGGAGTTTACTGTATTGCATTTTAACATCGAAATAAAGGTGCATTTTTAAATGTAAAATTTTTTAAAACTGCATACTTATTCAAAATTTAATTTTTGAATAAAAATTCAAATTTTTAAAATGTTTATTTACTGTCTTAATTTCAATTTTTTTTGCTCCGAATTGTTTTATAAATTTACAGAAATGTATTACACAAGATTGTGCATGGACTTTTAGATGAATGTTCACATTAGGTAATAATTTTTAACTACGATAGCAAGAACATAAATATAACTATGCCAAATATTCGCTTTTCAGTTTGATTCAATGTACAGTTCATGTATAGATTGTACAATAAATTATGGTATTAAAATTCTTTTTGTCTAGTTTAAGAAAGCTTTACTAGACTTACCAGTTCTTTGTTAAGAAATGACGTAAAAAGTTTTTAAATATTTTTGAATGTCTTCTAAATGATAATTTGTAATTTTGTTACAAAACATAGTTTTTTTATCATAATAAATGGTAAGTCTGCTTAGCTAAGGATTTTGTTTTGCTTCTTACATAAATTGCCTATGGTTGCAGTTAGTCCGGATAAACGAGGTTTTACTGTGTATGCATGTTTATAAATATATTTGTTAATGTTTCAAATGAATGAGGATGAGAGAGTCGGGGCCTTTTCACATACTATCCGTCAGTGTTTTGAAACAAATTGAACCCATTATAAACCTCCAAACGAAATTGAGATGGCCTGGGATTGGTTTAAAATATGTCAATACGAGTAATGATGGATTCTATGAGAATACATTATTTTAATACTTTTAGCCATCTTCCATATTTTAAAATCCATTACGTAAAAATGCGAGTAGCGTCTGCAGCCAAAAGTAACTGCGCTACAGGCGCCATTTATTAATGTAATTCAGTTTGATTCAATGTACAGTTCATGTATAGATTGTACAATAAATTATGGTATTAAAATTCTTTTTGTCTAGTTTAAGAAAGCTTTACTAGACTATTAACTAGACCTATTAACGTAGTAGAGAAATTTAAAAACATGGTATATAAAAAGTCTTTTTATCTTGTAATTATTTTCCCCTTACATCACGATTTCGACATTCCCCTCCTAGCAGCTTACACTATACAAAAACTTCCTGGACGGCAAGCAGCTTCTACAACATTAGAAAGAAAGAGAAAGTCAATGTCATGTGCTTCACCTAAACTAATAAAGAAAAGTAAAATCAACCTCATTTGCTTCACCAATACCAGTAAAAAAATTAAAATTAATGTCGAGTCCTTCACCCAACTCTGTAAAACAGTTAAAACCAACCTCGTGTGCTTCTCAAAAATCAGCAAAAAAAGTAAAATCACTTGCAGAGTCACCATCATCTACCAATAATGATAATAAACGCATATTGCAGTGGGAAGAAAGAATTTTTCTTACATTAAGCTCAAATCTTGATCATGCTTTAGCATTTTTCGTGAAAAATGTGATTGTCATTTATGAAACAAATAATGCGATGTTTCAAAGTGAAGAGCCGAAAATTCACAAGATGAGAAGAGAGTTATCGAATTTTTTTGAATTGTTGGTGAGATTTGGGAAAATATCTGTCACAACTAGCTCGAAATGTGTATTTAATGTGAAATTTTATGTGTTTAAAAATCAGAAGGATGATAAAGATTTAGTTATAGGATCCGAAACATCAGAATTTGTCAAAGAATTGTCTGAAAGCGATATTTTACAGTTCTATTCTTGTGTTAGAAAATATTATACAACATCTTGTTACTTTTTTGTTTTTTTTTTTGTTTGTTTTTTTCGATTCTGTCATGCGCTATGTTCCGTATTTTTTTCTTGGGAGGTTGGCAGCTATGGTATTTTGTTAGAATAAATTATTAAGTTTTAACTTTTTATTCAAGCATTTTCTGTTTATAAATCATTCTGTAAAGGTTGTTCTCTCCCAGTTACTGTAAGAAACCATTCTGTTAATATAGGAAATTGAGGATTGGGGGGAAAAGAAGAATTATTAGTCAACATTTTTTTTCTATGTGTGTAAGTGCATTCTTAAATGCTCGTCTCATTTTAAAAACTTGTTTGAAAAGAGAAGTTTAAATAAAATATGTATTATGAAGTTATTTATGTCAATTCTGGGACTTATGGTCACTTTTAACATCAATTTCTCATTGTTGAGTGCCCAAAAGCATTATAACTGTGCATAGATTGTAGTATTTTCTTGAGAAAATTGATAAAAATTGTGGTTATAATATTAATACAGGTGAAAGCTGCAACTGGAGAAGAAATATCTGCTGAAAAGCTTGGAGGGGCCGATTTGCATTGCAGGTAATTTTGAATATCAGAGGGTTTACTGCATATTGTGTTTGTTATTAATAGGTTCTGTGATATTTAAAACTCTGTATTTCTCAGCTAATTTTCTTTCAGATAAACCCTATGTTGCCGTTGATTCCTGTAAAGCTAACATTATTTATAAACAAATGGAAGCTCTTAAGTGACTTTATTAAATACAGGTTTTAGTAATTAAATTAAATATATTTTCTGTATGACGCAAACTTTACAAATCGACTTCCTATTTGGAATTTCTGTGAGGTGAAAAAGAGTATAACACCTAATTAAAACATCATCATTGTTGAGCTTGATTAAAAGCAATAAAAAAGATATGGTAAATATATATATAGTAGAATGTAGCAGTGGGCTGAAGTAGGAATAATTAAAAAAACAGTCATTTTAAAACAAGAAAACGTAGGTTTATTTTCACCACAAAATAAACTCAAGCTAACATTTAGCGTTGACAATAGCATTCGGTCTGACACAATACTCCGACTGACCCCAGCGAGAGCTAAGTAATGCCAGCACGTTATATACATTCAAACCACATGTGTATCTGGCTGATTTGCATATGCAGGAAAATTTACGCCAAATAAACATCAAAATAATTGTCACAAAACTGTAATACTTCACTTATAATAAATAACAAAAATTACTACACATACAATAACAAACATTACAAAAACATATAAACACCGAAAAAAGAAATGTTAAATTGAAACTTCGCAACCAGCGTTCAGGAATGACTTCCGAACATCGCAACTTGCTATCGCAAAGAAACAGTTACATCACATCATTCCCGAAGCATGCACGTCACTCGCTGTACGGGAAAAACATAACGTTTAACTTCCAAATTGGGAAGACAGAGTGTGGGGAGTATCCCAACAATCATCATTGTTAATAAATAAAACTTATCATTTTTAAAATTGTGAAATTTTGTCATCCTCTTCTTTTCAGTTTTTCTATAATAATCCTAAAATTTTCTCCCCAAAACAGAGAGCAAATTCTGGAAACATTCTTTCAGCCAACCAACCAACCAATAGCAGTTTAACTCTAATGTAGCAAATCTGACTCTAGCTCACCCATCAAACTAATTGTGTTGTGCACAATATCCCAAACCAACCAACTAACTAATTCCAGTTAGCCCTTCCATTTCAAAAACTTAGCATAGCACTCACTCCCATTGAACTAATAGCAATTTAGCCCTCATGTTCTAGCACTTGAAACCAACAACCAAGTATTGAGTTAATAATTTGATAGTATGGGGACATATAATTATCTTAACAAGTCTGATTATTGTGAAGATGAGTAGGTATGTGGCACAAAAATGGACACTCCGAATGGCAACTACCATTAGCCGCCGTCCGTAATCTAAAACCGTGTGGCCACTGATCTTTTGACAAAATATGTTTAGTCATGTCTCTGTAGTAATCCACACTATATTTCAGTACTTGCTGAATTTTTACTCCATTTTATAAGTGAAGAAAATTTCCCAACAATTTATTATTTGACGTGATTAAGTGGAGATATCTGAATTGTGAACAATAGTACATACTCCACACCCATCGTTCCCCAACAATTTCTTATTTGAAGTGTAGATATCTCAATTTTGAAAAATTGTAATTTTTAAAATCATTGGTGTCTTATCTTAAACTCTGTTCTGAAGTAATGGAAATTCACATTTTTTTAACCTCGATGTTTTAGTGAATTTAGCATTGCAGCTCCCATTACCCCTTAACAACGTTTATTGATGGTGACATTCCTTATATATGTTACTTTCAGTTGAATGTTTTTGCAAAAGAAAATATATAACTAAAAGCGACCAGTGGCTAGTTTATTTCTTTAATATATTCTACTCTTTCCGTAATGTTTTGACTGCTTTGAAACACAAAATTCAAAAATTAGAAGCATTTTATGTCAGTGTTATGAATGTTTTCTTAATTTTCTAGAAAATCGGGAGTAACAGACTATTACGCAACAGACGATGAGCATGCTCTACACATAACAAGAAAGATAGTGAAGAATCTCAACAGAAAGAAAGAGCCTGATGTAATTATAACTTTGAGAAAACTTTTCCCCTTCCAAAATGAACCCTGACTCATCAAATGGCATTTGCACAAATACCAGCTTTGAAAAATTTATCGAAATCTCTTTCAGCCCAACATGGGGGGGCGTCCATTAATTACATGAGGCGATTTTTTGATGACCCCTACCCGGTGAGATTTGGCTAGACCCTCCCCCCCCCATATCTCACGTGAGATTTTTCAAAATGTATATTTTTAGTGTAAATATGTTAATGTGTGCTTGATTGCGTCGTATTTATTTTAAAAAAACATGATTTGCTTAATTATTTTTATTTAAGACTAGTTATGACCAGTATTTAAGACTACTAAGAACGTAGTCTAGAATCACAGTGAAAAAATCGAACAATAAAATACTTAAATAGGAACTACTGAAATTCGTAAAAGAATATTCATTCTAATTCAGTCCACGGGGACTCGTGTGTGGTCTCGAGAGTGACTACTGGAACTATTGTGTAGGATTTAGCCATATTTTAGTGTAGAAACATGTTTTACTTAATATAACCCAGTTTTCTCACAATTTTACACTGTTTCTTGCAGAAAAAAATTACGTGATATTTACCGAGACCCCCCCTCTCCCCCACGTGAGACTGGGTGAGATTCGGCTCGACACCCCCCCCCCCCCCCTAAAAGCCTCACGTAATTAATGGATGCCCCCTTAGATTTGAAAGAAACTAAATTAGTATTTCATAACTTGGAAACATTTAATTTTTCTCCTATAACTCGAAATTTTCTATCACAAAAAGTGTAATTTATCAACATCGAAGTAGGTTTCATTTTCATTTAAAAGTGCTACTTTTTACCACAAATTGATGCAATGGATCCAAATTTGAATTCTAAAAATATATTGTTGGCTGGCTATAGCCTTGGACTCTAACCTTATACCATGTTATAGGTATTGAATATTTAAAATAGCAGAGTTGATACCTGAGTTGAAAGAAAATAAAAGCAGTAAGTATTTATTGAAAAGGAATACGAATGCATAACTTGGATCTATTTTCAGGATAGAAAATACTTCAGTCATATCTGAGTTCATCTTAACATAAAATGGCATCCAATAACTGCAGCTGCTGCAGATAAGCAGTTACAAGCTCTCTAGAGCAAATTTGCATACACTTGTGCTGGTGGACCCATTACCATACATCAGGTGGTGGAGAATTATATATATAATAGCCGTTGTCTCTGTATAACACTTCCGGGCTGTACTCATCTTTCAATTGAAGCCCTCAGTAAACAAACGGCCAGTTAGGCTTAATTTCAATTTCAGATGTGGATCAGAATTTCTTCTTACCTAAAAACTAATATTTTCTCCATCAAATCATGTTTGTTCAGCCTATTTTTCTATAACACATTCAGAACTAAAAAAAATTGGATGTCTTTAGCTGTATATTTAACAGTTTTTTAAAATCTGTTTACTTTTGCGATGAATTCTGAAAGTAAATGAACTTGAATGTGAATGAATCAAGTAGCTCAAGTATTCATATCGCGTAGTGAGCTGTAAAAAACTGGATGTCAGTCTACTTCTCCAATCGCAGGAAAAACTAAATAAATAAAAAATAATGAAAGGGTTTGCTTTTACAAGGTGTGGATTAAATGCAATATTGTTAGATAATTCGAGATATTTTTTAACTTTCCTATACTTTTTCCATTATGACGTCATTATTAGTATTATGACGTCAAAATGATGGGTTACCTTCTAGTGCATGAGATATTTACATAAGAGGGACCATGTAGAAAAACTTATCACATAACTAACTAGCTTCACTTTATCCTTGTTTAAACTTTGTTTTCACCACTATATTACCTACAAAGTGAATATATTCATATCAATATGAAGTAACAGAACACAATCTATTAATTTTGCTTTTCATTATGATGCTTTTCACCACTGTAAATTGTTACTTTGATATAAAAATAGTTTATTGGCTATAATTTAGACATCATTTATACACAGCAAAACATTCAAAAAGACAAAAGATATAACATGACATCTAACATAGTGAGACCATGTATTATTGTTAGAAGAAACTATGGAATTCAATAGACCCGTTTTTGACCCTAACAACTTGACTCGATCTATCTATTGCTTTGCGGCATTTAAAGTGCGTGGTGTTTCACTTTGAACCTGAATTCACATTAATCGCATGAGATTTAAGAAGGCGTGACTACGCTACCTACTAGACTCACGACTCACTCTAATTTAAATAGAGTTTATTTTCTAAGATAATTTTTACAGTATGCAGATTCATCCCTTCAGAAATTAGTATGTATATAAGGTACGATGAATCTGCGTTCAGACAGCGAGATAGGAGTGAGTGTTGGATAAATCACTTGCGAATCAAAGTAAGGTAAAAGTACGCTTACTTATTCTATGTAGCATGTCAGTGCTATCGTCACAGCAGAGCAATGAGGTTGTAGGGAATTATATTTTTGATAATAAAGAGCTGAAAACATACGTGCCAAGTGTTCCGTAAAAAAACATATTTGTTCTGTTTTTTAAGCTTTGTTACGAAAATACGTTTTCCAGCAAAAATGTCCCGTATTTTTACTTCCACAGCACCATTGCATTTCCCCCCCCCCCCCCTACAGCATGTTTTCAAGATTCATATTTTCCCCTCCTAGCAGCTGACACTATACAAAAACTTCCTGGACAGCAATCAGCTTCTATAACATTAGAAATAGAGAGAAAGTCAACATCATGTGCTTCACCTAAACTAATAAAAAAAGTAAAATTAATGTCAGGTGCTTTACCCAACTCTATAAAACAGGGAAAACCAACCTCATGTACTTCTCAAAAATTAGCAAAAAAAAGTAAAATCACTTGCAGAGTTACCATCATGTACCAATAATAAACGCATATTGCAACGGGAAGAAAGAGTTTTTCTTACATTAAGCTCAAATCTTGATCATGCTTTAGCATTTTTTGTGAAAAATGTGATTGTCATTTATGAAACAAATAATGTGATGTTTCAAAGTGAAGAGCCGAAAATTCACAAGATGAGAAGAGAGTTATCGAATTTTTTTGAATTGTTGGCGAGATTTGGGAAAATATCTGTCATAACTAGCTCTAAATGTGAAATTTGATGTATTTAAAAATCAGAAGGATGATAAAGATTTAGTTATTGGATCCGAAACATCAGAATTTGTCAAAGAATTGTCTGAAAGCGAACTTTTATAGTTCTATTCTTGTGTTAGAAAATATTATACAACATCTTGTTGTGTTCCATCACGCGCTGTGTTCCTTATTTTTTTCTTGGGAGGTTGGCAGCTATGATATAAGTTTAAGTTTTAATATGCATCTTTTACATTGATATCTTAAGCACGACACAAGACAACAGTGAAATTACATGAAATCTGAATAAGTGGTGCCATCTGGTGTGGCATGTGACAGTTTCCCTTTCTTCTAGGAAAACATACATATATCTAACAGTGAGGAGGGGGGTTGCTAGTTAGCTGTTAGCGTTTAGCTTTTGTTAGTAATTCACTGCCTCGTTATTAGAGTTTATTTGTTTTTGTTTATCAAAAGTTTTGATTTGTTTTTTTAATAAACATTTCGTTATTTTTGAATGATGCAGTTGTCTTTTCCTTCCTCCTGTCGTCTTACCTACTTTAATTTGAGCCATTTTTATTTTTGATTCCACTTTTTATGCAAGACACTTAATTTATAGGAAAGTTGAAACAATTCTATATATAAAAAAAGAAAGAAAAATACGAATAGTTGCTTCCCTGGCAGTTTGCCATTATAGATTAGCATATGATTGACTTGTGAATGAATCAGGAGTCAAAGCAATTACAGATTAATATTTTGAACTGAAATGTAGTTCCATTTTAATAATAGTGTATGTAAGATACAGTTCCCATAGTAGATTAACCTGTATGTCCAACAATTACTTCTGTGTCCATTTGTAATTTGATTTTTCAATTCAAGGTGGACATATCCCCGTATGAAGAGCCGTTGTTTGACGCTGAAGATTTGTACGGTATAGTAGGAGACAACCTGAAGAAAACTTTCGACGTTCGAGAGGTATGTACAGTCGTGCATTATTCATTTCCTCCTAGTCATTTTGCAGTTTGTAGCCATTGTTCTCAGCGTCGAATATAAGGATTGAGTTGTACCCCAAATGCAGGTTATTCTTGTACCGAAAGCCACAATACACTGTGACTGATGAATGCCAAATTATTTTCTGAAGGTTCATTTCCTTGTCCATAGGTCATCGCAAGGATCGTCGATGGCAGTCAGTTTGACGAATTCAAGAGCCTGTTTGGGGAAACATTGGTGACAGGTGATGCTGTTTTTGTCTCTTCTCTTTCACATTTGATTTCATAGGCTTATGCAAAGGGGGCATCCATTAGTTACGTGAGGCAATTTTTCGACATGAGATTTTTCAAAATGCGTATTTTTTGTGTAAATACGTTAATTTGTGCTTGATTGCGTCATATTTATATAAAAAAACATAATTTGCTTAATTATTTTTATTTAATACTAGTTAAGACTAGTATTTAAGACTACTAAGAACATAGTCTAGAATCACAGTGAGAAAATCAAACAATAAAATACTTAAATAAGAACTACTAAAATTCGCAAAAGAATATTCATTCTAATTCAGTCCACGGGGACTCATGTGTGGTCTCAAGAGTGACTACTGGAACTATTGTGTAGGATTTAGCCATATTTTAGTGTAGAAACATGTTTTACTTAATATAACCCAGTTTTCTCACAATTTTACACTGTTTCTTTCGGAAAAAAAATTACGTACTATTTCCCAAGACTCTCTCCCCCACATGAGATTGGGTGAGATTCGGCTCGACTCCCTCCCCCCCCCCCCCTAAAAGCCTCACATAATTAATGGACGTCCCCAAATGGGAGAATAATAACAAATATGCCTTAAATTGGATAACGTGTAAAGTTTGCCTTCAACGAAAGGGATAATTCATTTTTTTCTTTCCTCTGCAAGGAGGTGTCTAAAAAGAGTCACTCACTGCTCAACTAAAGCTTTCTGATTTCACTTGAAACTGTAATAAATGCTCTATTCCATTCATATGATTCAAGAGCTTTTCACTTCTCTTATGTCATTAGACCTATCTCATAAGGCTTACTCCCAAACACAGCAATTGAGGGTCACTTAAGGCAGGGTGGGATGTGACCTCTCGAAAGATTCCAGTTTAGAAGATACCAAAAGTGTTGAGAGAATGGAAAGGTAACACTTCCCCGAGGTTTTGAGTTCCTCTTTTGCCAGGAACACCGACATGCAATGGGATCAGCTGAATTTTCATTGTAACAAGCACCTCCTTTAAATTGTCGTAAATATTTGTTATATGAAATAATTTTTAAAATGAATCAGCACGTCAATTTATTGAAGCTTGAATAAATAATCATTTGATTCTCACGGTGAAAAGATCCAAATGAAGCCATGCCACACAGACAGCTGTCAGAAACAGGTCCTGAGAGTAACCATGGAAACGGTCAAAATTGTTGCAGCGATACTACTTTGTCTTATTTTTTGGTATGTGAAATAGTAATATTTTGTATATCTGGCAACTCCCATAAAGTTGAGCTTTCTTTTCCTTTTAGGCTTTGGGAGTCTCTATGGGTATCCCGTAGGCATCATTGGCAACAATGGTGTTCTGTTTTCAGAATCTGCTTTGAAGGTTTGTTCACACAATTTTCACTACGATATGATTGGCTTAGTGTATGTGAATATACAGGGGGATTCAAAATGAATATAGCGATTACAAACAGCTATAACTATTTAATCAAAAAGAATTTATCAATAAGAATTACGCAGAATGTTACAGGAAGTTCAAAATTTTATTATCTATATATATAAAACAGTTCCGTAACTGACTGACTCACTGACATATAACGCACAGACCAAACCGCTGGACCTAAAGGGTTGAAATTTTGCACGGCGATGCTTCTTATAGTGTAGGAGTACACTAAAAAAGATTTTTTGAAAAATTCTTCTTAGATTTTCTTAAATTAAATTTTTAAGCTTTTTTTTTTTACTTTTTTTAAGTTTGCATTTAAAATAATAATTTGAGGGTTATAAAATTTATATCACGAGAAAGATCATAAAAATTCCTTTAAAATTAAATCTTTTTCGAATCTTTACCTCCATTTCCTGATTTTTGGTGAATTTTTAAAGATTCATTTTTAGAATTTAATTTATTAAATGCTGATCACGTGACTTCTTTTTCTGGTTCTTTAAATAAATTTATCGTCACATGCATAACAACTGAATAGACAAAAAAAATTTTTTTACTTGCTAATGCGGCAGACGATTTGACATTATTTTGTCTATAAAAATATAATGATTTTTTTATAAATATATATATTATTTTCTACATCAATTGTTTTAGTTGATCGTCGTATTTATTATATATATATATATTTATTAATTTTTTTTGGCATTAATTGCATACTTCGACCGTTGTATTTAATTTGAATGTACTCCGTAGCAAAGTGCTGGTTTTCAGCTAGTACTTTATAAATGTTCTATGTGACTCCCCCTTGGTCACACGGATAACATCTAAGGGGTAGTCCATTTCACGCCATACATTCTGAAGGATATGTGGAGTCACCAACGCAAGCGCATTTTGAGTTCAGCAAAGGAAGCATATACATAAGGTCTTTCACATCACCCCATAGAAAGAAATTACAGGTTGTCAAGTCCGGAGATCTAGGTAGCCAACGACATCGTCAGCATCTCGCATTCGACCGAGCCAATGCTTTGGAAGATGTTGGTTTAAAAATGTGCGAACCTCCATACCCCAATGTGGGGGTGTTCCATCTTGCTGAAAGATATAATCTGTATGCCACAGCTAGATATGGATTTCACGCAACTCAAAATGAGCATTGCATTGCGTTTGCATTGTTGACTCCACATATTCTTCAGAATGTATGGTGTGAAATGGACTACCACTTAGATGTTGTCCGTGTGACCAAGGGGAGTCGCATAGAACATTTATATAGTATTAAATAAAATTTTGAACTTCCTTTTCCATTCTGTGAAATTATTTTCGATTAAATATTTATAGCTGTTTATAATCACTATATTCATTTTCAATCGTCACCTGAATGCAAGAACTAGGTAACTCCAAAAAAGTTATTTTTGAGATATCTGACTATTTCTAGCTAAATTCCATAAGAATTGATTGAAATAACTAGACATCTCACTTTGCTGCTAACCTAAAATGACGAGTATTTTCTCACTGGTAGAAGTGAGAAAAAACCGAGTTACCTAGTTCTTGATATTTATATACATATGCACATGTATAGACACTGGAACCTTTATGGATTGTGTTGTTTATGTCATCCAGTCCCAACGATAATATTTCTTTGTTGTGTTTATCATCGAGTGCAATAGGTCCCTTCCAGAAAGATGGTAAACAACATAGGAAACATTTTAACTGATTAAAAAATACAATTTGGGTTTAAGATTAGAATAATTATCAATAATAGTTCTTTGAACCTACCTTTCTTACTATGTTATCTATAAAAAATGGTTAAAATGACAATCTGTATGAGCTCTAAAAGATAATTGGCAGTTACCACAAGAACATAAGGGTTGTTGTAAACAATTGCTTAAGTAGGGACTATTGCTTATTTTTTCTATTTCTTTTGTGAAATTGGGTGAGATTTCATTTGAAGAAACCTTTATATGTCATGAGTCATTTTAATTTTGACATATGCAGGTTTATTTATTTATATACACATATATATTAGAGAAATGTAATATGTCTATACATACAGTACTAGCTGAAAACCCGTACTTCGCTATAGAGTACATTCAAATTAAATGCAATGGTCAGTGTTTGCAATTAATGCCAAAATAAATATATATATATATGTATTTATAATAAATACAACGATCAATATATGTAATTGATATAAAAATAAACGAAAAATATATTTATGAAAAATCGCAGCGGATATTTTTATAGACAAAATTATGTAGAAGAAAATATTCAAATTAATTCTAATAGAACATACTAAAGAATATAGTACAGTTAATAAAATACAGTTTGAGGAACATTTCTTTTACTGCATTTTTTCGATATGCATTTTTTCGATAATATTTTTTCGATAATGTCCAATCGTCTGCCGCATTACCCCCCCCCCCCCCCCCCCTCCAAAAAAAAATAAATAAATAAAATAAAATTAAAATAAAAAATTGTCTATTTTGATGTTATGCACGTGATGCAAAATTAGTTTGAAGTATCATAAAAAGAAAAGAAACCATGTGATTGGCATTTGATAAATTGAATTCTAAAAATGAATCTTTAAAAATTCCCAAAAATCAGAAAATGGAGGTAAAGATTTGAAAAAGATTTCGTTTTAAAAGAATTTTTAGGATCTTTCTCACGATATAAATTTTATAACCCTCGGGTTATTATTTTAAATGCAAACTTTAAAGAACGTTACAAAAACAGCTTAAAAATTTTTCAAAAATCTTTCTTAGTACACCCCTACACTATAAGAAGAATCGCCATGCAACAATTCAGCCCTTTAGGTCCAGCGGTTTGGTCTGTGTGTTATATGTCAGTCAGTTATGGAACTGTTTTATATACAGGGTGTCCATAATTAAAGTCCCACTTTCAAAAGGCTGTAAAAAAAGACACACTGGTCCGAATGACTTGAAATTTGAACTGAATATACTGGAAGAAGGGGGAAACGATTTGACATAATAATAATAAAAAAAGTTCGAACTGCTTACATTGCCATCTATTGATACATTTTGGAACTTTTTTTCAGTTCAAATTTGAAGTAATTCTGACCAGTGATTCTTTTTTTGCAGCCTTTTGAAAGATGAATGTGTATTTTTTTCCATTTGTTGTCCATTTCATAATTGTGTCGTTAGTTTTGAATGTGACAAATGCATTTGTCTCCTAGGGTACCCATTTCATCGAACTCTGCTGCAAAAGAAAAATTCCCCTCATATTTCTGCAGAATATCACAGGTATTCACTTCAAACTGTTTCAGTGCTATGTGTGGCGGTGTTTTTTTTTTTTTTTTTCCACCCATATTATCCAGGGTCCTTAAAAGTCTGGTCCCATAGGTGAGGCCATAGTGAGAGAGTAAAAATAAGAAATTTTTTATTAAATAAAGAAAATATATTAATACAGCTGGCTCTCTGTTTAACGACTTTCATGGGACTGTGAGACATCGTCCTTAAGTAGAGATCGCTGTTAAACAGAATTTGTGAAAACATAACATTTCCCATAATGTCGGAGGGGCCGGGACTGGGAAACAGAGAGCCAACTCTAGTTTAATATATGACAAAATAAGTTCGTAAAAATACTGCAATAGAAGTGACTATTTATCATAAACGGCTGAATTTGAGATGATTGTTTCTTTGAAAAACAATTTTGATTTTGTATCTATAGGCCTTGATCATTGAATGATGAAAGGATTGACTGAAGAATCTGAAATTTCAAAAACAAATAAATGTGCACTTTGTTTCAATTTCTGCCTCTTATGTATTATCCAGAAAGAGGCATTGGCTAATGGGAAGTTAGAAAATGCATATATATATATTGATAAAGAGAGAGAGAGAGGTATGCATGTATGTATATGTGTATTATAGGTATGTGTGAATGAATATATATATATATATACACTGGAGTGCCACTGAATTAGGGATACCTACCTAGTAACAAGTTGGGCCTCCTCTGGCCTTGATAACGGCTGCCACACGACGAGGCATAGATTCAACAAGTTTCTGGAAACGTTCCACGGGAATGGCTTGCCAAATATTGGCTAAAGCTGTCCATAATTCAGTAAGGTTCTTTGGTGCTGTGTGATGGCCTTTCACGCCTTGTTCCAAAACATCCCAAAGATGCTCAATAGGATTCATGTCTGGGCTTCTAGGTGGCCAATTCATGACAGAGAAGTCAGAGGAATGCTCATCCAACCAGCCAGTAGCCAACCGGGACTTGTGAGAGGTACAGTTGTCTTACTGGAAAACTCCATTACCGTGCGGATAACAGAACAGCATAAACGGATGGAGGTGATCACCCAGCAACTCTACGTACCGAATTGCATTGAGGGAGGTTGGTACACGCACCAAATATCCCAAACTGTGCCACAAAAAAACACCCCAGACCATGATTGAGCCACCATGCCCTTGTACAGTTCCAGCCAGGCATGCAGGATTCATGGCTTCATGAGCCTGACGCCATATTCTCAGCCTCCCGTCGGCGTTAAGTAGTCGGAATCAAGACTCATCACTCCATGCTACTCGTTTCCAGTCCTCTACACTCCAGTCTCTGTGCTCTCTTGCCCAGGCAAGACGTGCAGCCCGATGGCGAGTATAGAGCAATGGTACTCTCGTAGGTCGACGGCTCCCGAAACCCATACGGTGAAGCGAGCGTTGCACAATCCATTTATTGACTGTCATTGAACTGGGTGGTAATTTGAGCTAATGTTTGGCTTCGCTGGCTACGTACAATACGCCTGAGCCATCTCTCACCACGCACTGTCAAGACTGTTAGCACCAAGGGTTAAAGATAAAGTATATTTTACCCCTAATAAGTTTTCCCCAGACTTGACATCCAGTCCAAAAAGGTATAAATGTATAAATAAAATAACATTTGTTTAAATTAAATATGTTTTAATTGTAATATTAATTGATAATTACCTTTTTTTCTGCTGTATACTAAGAGCTGTTCACTTACCTCAGCAAATGTTTTCATTTGGAGGAAGTTGGAGTTGTAGTAATGTCATTTGATACCTTGTTAATTACTCATTGGTTCCCAGGTATGAGGTCATCAAATAGTGAATGAGTATTTTGAAGTCAGGTACACCTCAACCCTGGGTTTTAATTTCTTTTTAATCAAATGGCATCACATGCACATAGTTTTCAGGATATGCAGATTTGTTTGACATATGATGATATAAAAGTTTGGTCAGTGAGCCAGCAAGCAATCTGCAGTCAGCATCAAGATAGATGTGATAATTTTGTTTGGATATACTGCTGGACAGTATCTTTATTATTTTGTTTAAAGTTTTAAAATAAAGTTAAAGTTATCCAAGTTTTGTATGCCTGATAAATTCTATTTACAAGATCCACCAGTCAACAAAGACTAATTGTCCTTTGCAGTTTGCCCGATCGCTAGTTTTTTTCCACCATCCATCTATTCTTGGTATACTCTTGACACTGTCGACCTTGAAAATCCTAGCTGTCTGACGATTTCGGAAATTGAATGGCCCATGCGTCGCGCCCCTACGATTTGTCCGCGATCGAAGGCGTCTAAATCAGGCAGTTTACCCATACTGGCAATTCCAACAACTAATTCAGAACAACCACAGTATGCGCTATTGTTAGCCCATATATGCAAATCTTGTCACTTGCTACGTATTCGAGCGAAATCTCAGCTCATCGCTCTACTCCGCGAGGCGGCGTTCCGCACATGCGTGGTAGCCGTAAGGGGGAGTAGCTCGCTTCCGGCACTCAGAGTATAAATACGGTGACCGGGAGGGAAAACTCGGCCTGTGTGTTGGTGCATTCTCGCTCGTTTGGTTCGTATGCGTTGATATGATTTACTGCCCTGGCATATGTTATTTTATTTCCTTTATATTTTCGTTTGCTGTATACTAAAGCCTAGTATAAATTAATTTTAAATAAAAGGATGAATTGATAAACCCTGCAGTTACTCCTTATTTTTGAGACTCTGCCTAACAGCTATATATGCAGTTACCACAGCGCCCTCACTTGCGCATACATGATGCGCAGCGCTACATAATTTGCATAGGCTTTGCTATCCCTAATTCAGTGGCACTTCAGTGTATATAGTAGGTGGCCTATGTGATTAAACTCCGATAAATTTTATTGCAAGGTGGGTGGTTTCTAGTAGGATGAAAGAAGAGTCGGTTCATTTGTAGCTATTGTTTATTTGTCAAATAACAACGGTACGTAAGGATGCTTTTGGCCACACTATTGGAGGTGAAGCATAAGACTAAACATGTCAAAACACCTTTGAGATACAATATTGAACACATACTCATGAAAAATGTATTATTTACATTACAAACCCTCTTTGACCGCATCCAGGGGAAAGAACTTTAGGGCCAAAAGTGGATATCTAAACAAACAATACAATGTGTCACTCTGAATTAACAATTGGTCAGAAGCAAAGACCTTAATCTTTAAAAGGGTACCTCATTTATCGATTTTAGTTCTGTATGAAGAATGTTTTTGAAATAATATATATATGGATGAATGGATGTGTGTGTATATTTGGCAGGTTTCATGGTTGGGAGAGAGGCTGAAGCTGGAGGCATTGCGAAACACGGTGCCAAGATGGTGACTGCGGTTGCCTGTGCCAAGGTGCCCAAACTCACCGTCATTATCGGAGGATCCTATGGAGCTGGTAATTATGGAATGTGTGGCCGATCCTACTCGTGAGTAATCTGCTACATCACTTTCCCAAAAAGCCTTTTTTCCATAGCCTAAAATTATATAATCGTAGGTCTAATACTAAGTGAGTTTAAATTTAAAATGAGACTATGTCAGTCCCGGCCCCTCCGACATTATGGGAAATGTAATATGTTCACAAATTCTGTTTAAGGGCGATCTCTACTTAAGGATGATTTTTCATGGTCCCTTGAAAGTCATTAAACAGAGAGCCAATGGTGTATATATATATATATGTGCCCCCCCCCCCCCAAAAAAAAAAAATTGTCTCCCCAAAAACTCTGGGCTGGAGCCTCCCCTGATATATAGGTTATATAAATTTTTACCAACTGTGCAACGATACCCTTGGATGCAATTTTGAGCATTTACTTTGATTCTTTCTCTGATGTGAATGGGATTGTGCAACTTAGGATTTGGTTGATTCTCCTTTTTCTCCACTGACAAAATACTAAATCGGAATGTGGCCCTGGGTTGCATTGTAAATATAGTTTGTCTCCATGGGTACTATCACCACGAACACCCTGTATCTATATACATATATATTCACACACATGGGCCGTCCGGAGAGTGATACCCTTTAATTATTAAAAAACAGCCAGTGAGGATTTTTGAAAGTAACTTTTTATTTTACATAAATGTAACTTGCACCACTTTTCTACATAGTCACCATGTCAATTCAAACACTTGTCGTAGCGTGTAATGAGTTTTTGTATGCCTGCCTCATACTTAGGGTTGCCAACTTTTTCTGTGACGATTCCGGGACAAATAGCTCAAAACTGAACATCATCATCATTATCAGTCAGCCATTATCTAGTTTTCTGAGGAAACTTTTTATGTATGAAAAATTTAAAATACAATTTTCTTTAAATTTATTTTTTATATTTTTTTATTTTAACTATTATAGAAACTTAATTTTATATATATATATTACATAATAATAATAATAAAAATTTTAAATCTTATAATAGCAAATTTAACGTTATATTTTTATGGGTTTTTCCAATAATATTTTCTCTCACTTTTTTGCTGCAATCGCCAATTCTTTCGCAAGTGAGTTCGCAAATTCTGCACACGATTCACTATTAAGTCGTATTTGCAATTCCGCCTTCACTAAGTCGATATTCATGTTATTCCTGGCCTTCCTCCACACACTGTTTATGTGACTCTCTCTGGGTAAGCATTACTCGCAGGGATGGACACAATTTTCATGCTTTTCGAAATACCCTGCCCATAGCTTGTCATTGCAATCACCATCTGTGCTATCACCGTGTACTTCCTGATCTGTATATAATTTGATCTTGTAAATTAATATCGCGGAAACTTTAATTTTAGTCTGTGACATTCACGCTACCTGACGGATTACTACGACGTCACAACGTTCAACGGATTTACAAGATGTCAATTTTCCGCTACATTCCGGGATCCAATTCCGGGACAGTTGGCAACCCTACTTATACTCCTTCTTTCATATCGTCATCACTTTGAAAAGCTGTTCCTCCTAAAAAGTCTTTCCATTATGAAAATCAGAAGGTACCAGATCTGGGCTGAAGGGTGGGTGGTTGCAAATTTCCCATTGAAACTTGTTTAGAAGTTGTGTTTCTCCAGCAGTGGGAGGTCTGGTCGAAGCACAACACTACCAGTCGACAAACCTCGCAATTTCTTTAACATTTCACAGCATGCATTGGCATTAATTGTGGCTCCTTGAGGCATAAAATCAATCAGCAATACACCCTATTGATCCCAGAACACACTGGCCATGAGTAGACAGTTCTTTCTTGAACTTTTTGGGTTTGGTTGTTGAACGAGGGTGATGCTACTCCATTGACTGAAGTTTGCTCTATGTTGAGGAATTGAATAACTGATCTCACTTCACAATTGGCG
The DNA here is from genome assembly GCA_907164885.2 of Dolomedes plantarius. Lineage (NCBI taxonomy): Eukaryota > Metazoa > Arthropoda > Arachnida > Araneae > Dolomedidae > Dolomedes > Dolomedes plantarius. The sequence continues at coordinate 260,811,841 of OU015490.1, forward strand.
GCATAACCTTTTTTAAACATTCGCAGAAACAAGAAAAGCTTTAAGAGCAGAACATAACTTGACACGCAGGATGACAGTCGAATGAGGTTAGTGGGCCTTGCAGTGGCGTAACGAGCGTAACTGGTACCTGGGGCCACAATACCACTGATTGAGTGGCAGCTACTTGTTACGACACAGCAAGAATGGGTTCTACATTCTGGACAGGGTGTCCCACTTTCAAAAGGCTGCAAAAAAAGAACCACTGCACAGTGGAGTATTTTTAAACTTAAAACCATTGCTTTTGACTTTTAACTTACTTTGTAATAGTAAATACTCCCTTTTTTGTAAAAAAATTTAAATTTTAAAATTAAAATTTTTATTTTTATAAAATTAGCTTTGTAAATCAATCTTTATTGTATATGTATATTTTTTTTACATTCAATAGTTACCAAACTATAGGGATCTTAGTTCTCTAGTGACTTCAGAAGCTTAACTTTTTCAATCTGATTCTCCTGAAGTCTGACCTTCGTCATCTTCTTCAAATTCATCTTCTTCATCACTCTTATTTTTTAAAACTTAATTTTTTTGTCTCAAAGGCTTAAGAAGAAATAAAGTTTTAACAAGATTTATACACATTACATCTATAGTTGTAAGTCATTTTCAAATCATACCCGTCAAGAAATTATCATGAAAATAAAAAAGTGTTCTTTATAAAAAAAATTCTATATAAAAATGGCAGCTGTTTGCGGAACATTTTTTCTTTGAAATACACTCTCAATACTATAACCATGACGATTATAATTGAAATTAGGTCCGACAAGCCCCGACACACCTTCATAAAGCTTTAAGAAACTTATTACAGCTAAATTGATTTAAAAAAGCATTTTTCAAGTTTTCAAATTATATGTTAATAATAAAACTAAGTAAATTATCATATATTTTAAAACAAGGCTCTTACCTTCTTTTAACATGTAATTTCAAAATTTAATTTGAAATTGATTTAATTTCAAAACATTAATTCTTAATGCCAAAAAAAAATATAGATTTAAACTAACAACAAAGCTGAAACGCAATCAAATGACACGTCCATTCGCAAAGAAACTGAGGCTAGAAACTGCTGAGTGTTACTTAAATTATGTGATTCACTCAGCAGTTTGTTAGAAATGATAAAATGCACTTTTTACAATTATTGTGCAATTTTTAATTTTTACACTTTTGGCCAGGTTTTTGCGTCAAATACTCCACTGTGCACTGGTCAGAATGACTTGAAATTTGAACTGAAAAAAAGTTCCAAAATGTATCAATAGATGGTGCTGTAAGTGGTTTTTTATTATGCCCCTTCTTCCAGTATATTGAGTTTAAATTTCAAGTCTTTTTTGCAGCCTTTTGAAAGTGGGACACCCTGTATTTAAATGGGAAAGTGTGTTCTTTGAGTTATTGAATGATTGTAGTTTGATGAATTCTGTGTTTGTTGTTGCAGGCCCCGATTTCTGTACATGTGGCCCAATGCAAGGATCTCTGTGATGGGTGGGGAACAAGCAGCCAACGTGTTGGCCCAGATTGCGAAAGACCAACGCAAGCGAGAGGGAAAACAGGTGTGTATACAGAAGGACCACTTTGTGTGTGTATGCTTACATAAATAAGACATCTACACTGGAGTACCTGTCTAATATGTCATCGGGCATGGGCTATTAAAGCCGATATCATCTAGTGCAGTGGTTCCCAACCTTGGCAAGCAGCTACCGGTACGCAAATGATTTTACAATTTAAAACAAAAATCTATTAAAATCTGAACTACGAAAAAAGAAAAGAAATGACTGTAATAACTAATAATCCATACTTTTAATATTTTAGTTTGGAATTTCTTATCCATTGTTTGTGTTGTAATACTTTATTGGGATTTACCTAATCTCAAAAGATTGTGTCTACACCTGAGTGTGTTATCTATGACCGCCCCATAAAAATTTGGCACTTGCCTGCGAATTATAACTGTGTCTGAGTTCTACTGAAAATTGTGTTTTGTGTTTCAAACATCTTTAAATTAATTGCATATTATTATTAATAAATAAATATTAAGAAGCTGTTAAGGTAAGTGATTTATTTTATATATCCTAAATTATTTTGGTCTTACGGTACTATAAAAAGGTTGGGAACCCCTGATCTAGTGAATGTTGTATAGTCTGGACGCTGATGTTAGCATAGTTAGAGTCTTTCGACAGCAACACTTTCCTTTCCGAGGTTCACCCTTGAAATGGTATCTTCTGTCGCTCTCTCTCTAAGTAGCTTGTGGACGATCTCAGTTATTCTGGGGACCTTCAATCTGGAATTTTCCATTTTTAACTCTATATACAGAATGAGAATAATTAATATTCTTTTTTACTAGATTAGAATTCAAAATAAGAATTTTTTTGCACAATAATATCCGTTTCTCAAAAAAAAATTTCAAAATGCTCCATGGGCATTTCATGCCATTTAAAAACCTTAATTTTTTTAATATAAGTTTACCATATATGTATAAAAATAATTGTGCATTGAGTTTTTATTTTGTATGAATCTAAAGCCATAAAATTTAAAAAAGAAATAAAAAGTGATTGAAAGTCCTTTGTCCCCTTAAGTGCTTAGTATATGTATCATAAATATTTATTTATTAATATATGCTTTTGTGTCATATTGCATAGCATAGTATCACACTGTATTATATATTATTGGATCAAATCGTATGAAATTGTATTGTTATACACCCCATATTATAATGTATTGTATTATGTCGCAATGTACCGTATATAAGTATCGTATCGTGACATAAGTAATGTATATGTATATTGCAGTGTGTTTATATAGTATATGCATAGTGTAGGTGTTGTATGGCATGTATTTATTTTGTATTGTATGGTCCTGGTCAATCTGATTGCCATTGCAAGATTTGTTGTCTTTCAAAATCATCCGTATAGCTTTGGGAAGGACGGATTACCTTATAGACTTATTCTGGCAGTTCAGTGTACTCTTGACGATCTGTGAAGAAATACCTACTTAATTTATTAAAAACTGCATGCCAATTTGTACCCGCATACATGTATAAAATGACAGTTTTCTATTTATTGAGAAGATTTTTGTAGGATAAAGGATGCTATAATGCACTCCAGTACCACTTGTGACTAAGATTAGAGTGGTATCATGTCATGTTAGCGAAAAACAAAGAAAAATTAAATCGAAAAGTGAGTGTAGTATTATACAGTGGTACCTCGACTTACGAATTTAATTTGTTCCATGACTTAGCTCGTATCTCAAATCAATTTTCCCCATTGAAATGAATGGAAATGCAATTTATTCGTTCCGGGCTCCCCCAAAACACCGCAATTTTTTGTTACATGTTTTTAAATAAGAAAAATGTGCTTATAAATGACGAACATTGTATAAAAACGCAATACAATAGAATGTACTGCAATAAATTAATTTTATTAAGTGTAATGTACAACATTTACCTTGGAGATCAGACTTGAAGATGCTGATGGAAGAGGAGGAGAAAGGTGGAACTGAAAAATTAAATCTTAATCGTTGATTTTTGATCTTTTCGCCCCGCTTTCCTGACTTTCGCTTTTATTACCAGCTACTCTCTTAAACAGAACGAGTGAGACACGGAAGCTGGCTGATTGTTGCATCATTCACTGTGGCTGTAATGTCCAGATTCTTCTTTCTGAGAATCCGAAGAACGTTTTCTCAGAATCCAATCTCTCGGTTTAAGACTGGATAGTAGTCTCAGAATAATATGTATACAATTGTATAATAATTGTACATAATGTTTGAAAATATTATATGCTTCTGGTGTTCTCATTTGATGAGCATGTAACATGGCATTCGCTGCTCAAACTAGCGGTGGGATATCTGAAGCTTGCTCGTAACCCGAATTTTAGCTCGTAACTCGAAGCAAAATATCTACCGAGAGAATACTCGTATCTTGAAAAACTCGGTAAGTCAAGACACTCGTAAGTTGAGGTACCACTGTATTTTGAAAATTGAATAGAAATGGGATGATTTTCAATGATTTGTGCCAATGCAGTCAACTAGATGTATGAGGATCTGTGATTGGAAAGATTTCCAGTATCTTAAGATAGGAACTGAAGATGTGCTTATTGACTTGCTTGTTTTCTCGACAGTGGACTGTTGAGGAAGAGAATGCACTGAAGGCACCCATCATGGAACGTTTCGAAGAGGAGGGGCATCCCTACTACTCATCAGCAAGGTAATCTTCATCTTATCACACATTTTGTGTCGAATCTTAAACATATTAAGGTATTTTTTTATTATGAAATACATATACAGGTAGCCCTCCTACAACACGGTCTCTTACAATACGGTTTCGCTCTAACACGATAAGATAAATTGCGGGAACCCTCGTATAACACTGAAACCTGTAATACAGTTTCGCTCTAACACGATAAAAAAAAATTTCGAAACCCTTTGTACAACACTGTATTTATACAGCACTACATAACATGAATTTTGTTTAACACATTTAAAAACTAAATTACCTTAAATTAATGATGGGAAGGAGTAATGAACTATAGTGGCTTTACATGAAAATGTATAAACAAATTGTAATTTATTCATTTATAACTCTATAAAATTACAAGAATACCTAAGCTTAGCTGAAAATCTTGAATTATTTTTCCTGAATGCAGACCCTTCTGCTGAAAGAAGCCGAAAATTCAAAAGGGAGCTGCAAAATTATCTATCTCCATTCCGTGATATCTACAATGACCTTGTAAGAACCAGTAAACAAACCAAAATTACAGATTTTTTAAAGAGGATAGAAAGTGCGAGAAATCTAAATGAAGAAAAAGGTTCTGAAAGTGAAGGTGATATCGTTCAATTGAAAAAAACGTTCTTGTTTGATTGTACTGAGCAGTGACGAGGAAGAAATTTATTAAATTAAGGTCGCATTAAATGAAAATAATATTTTTTATTTCTTTTCGTTTTGTGTTATACATACATTTATATTTTTAATAAACATCTTGTTACTTATATGGAATCTTTAAAAAAAGTTTGTTTTTAAATAAGTTTTCGGAACGTAACCACCCTTTTTGTACTGGTTCTGGGTCACATATAACACGGTTTCACACAACACAACATTTTCTAGGAACCTATCTACCGTGTTATAAGAGGGTTACCTGTACCGTTTTTTGGCCCCTATAATTCACATTTTGACATAAAATTGGGGTGCGTCATAGGGTCCAAAGGTAACATTAAAATAAAATTAATGTTTTATTATATTTATTGTATATATTTTATTATAGGGAACGGTGGACATTAATATTTATTTATTTTTTTACTTTTTATTATAGAGATATGAAAGTTTGTATATATATATATATATATATATATATATACACACATTTCACCATAAGTATAAAGAATACCTTAAAAAAGTTCCAATCTTACTATAATTTAAAGATTTTTTTTTTAATTTATAAACAAATTTTAAAATACTACTTGCGACTTCATTCTGGAGATATATCCTTGATTTTGCATTTTAATCACTTAAAATTCTATTACAAAAACGTCTGGGCATCCATTATTTAATCCCTGCAATAGTTAAATTTTGAGAGATTTTTTTTTCTGCATTTCATCCTGATTTTCATCCAAATTTTGCCTTTTAATAAGTTATAAATCAAATTTAATTACCTTAATGAAGTCAAAATGTAAAATGCATACCCATTTTCTTTATAAACAATATCGGGATTCTTCTTCATCAATTTCGTGAATTTCGAACAAAAATGAGGTTGCATGGAGCATTTAAAATATCTAAAAACCTTGAAAAATCTGTTTTAAGGAAAACAGATTTAAAGTTTATGAGTACACTTCTATTTATTACTTACTTCATATAAGCTTCATAAATGATTTTTTGCTTGAAAAAAATTACTTTGATACAATTATCCCACACAATTTTTTTTTTCTTTTTTTTATAACACAATCAATATTACAATAAAAAAGATTTGCTCAAATAAAGGTCCATGGTCCCCTTAAGAAAGAAATCGAAGCTATGTTTCTAAAAATCCTCCCTTAAATTGGTTTTATGTTCCAGTCTATTGACTCGTTATCGGGGTCATATCCTTGAAATGAGATGTTTCAGGGAGCCAATTGAATATGTTGGTTTGGACACGTTCGAAGGTCAATGTCTGATCATTTTTAGAAAAGTACCGAGGGTGAATGCTTTAGATGAGGGGTTCCCAACCTTTTTATAGCTTTTACCGTACCTGTACGTTGTAAACAATTTGATGACGTACCGGTAGACCAAAATTTTGAAATGGGGAATAAAATGCAATGGAGAACATTTGTAATAAAGACAAGTAACTTGGGATATATTTTTATTGCTAAACATATACATAAAACATAATAATCACTTTAAAATATATATAATTAGTGAGAATATTGGGCCTGTTTATTATTAACTAAAGAAGTAATATCGGACTCAATGTTTGATTCAATGTCCAGCAAAGCTCTATATTTGGTTTTCATCGCAGTCATTGCAGAAAATCCTTTTTCACATAAATATGTGGTCGCAAATGGCATTAAAAATTTTACTGCTTGGCAAGAAACTGCTCAGACACAGTTATAATTCGCAAACACAGTTATAGTCACAGTTATAATTTGCAGGTGAGGGCCAAATTCTTATGGGACGGTCATAGATAACACATTCAGGTATAGACGGCATCTTTTGAGATTAGGTAAATCCCAATAAAGTATTACAACACAAACAATGGATAAGAAATTCCAAACTAAAATATTAAAACGTATGGATTATTAGTTATTATAGTCATTTCTTTTTTTTTTTTTTTTTTTTTTTTTTCTTTTTTTTTTGTCATACAGATTTTGAATAGATTTACGTTTTAAATTGTAAAATGATTCGCGTACCGGTAGCTGCTTGTCCGCTACCAAGGTTGTGAACCACTGCTTTAGATGGGAGATCTCCTCGCTATGAAATCAGTTTGGGAAATGGAAAAAAAGCAGCTCATCTGTTGACCTTGCAGATCTTTTATTGCATGTTAAGCTATGGGAAATTTTTCTCATCAGAGATTACTAAACCCCTTCTTTTTGAAATCTATTTTCAAATAGGTATTTCGATGCAATGCATTTTTTTTTTTTTTTTTTTTAATCTTTATAATTTTTTCAAAAAGCAATTTTAATTTAAAAATTAAAATACAGTCGAACCTCCATATATCGAACTTCCCCATATCAAAATTTCTATATATTGAACTCTTAGCAAATCTCCATTTTCATTACATAGAAAAACTGTTTCCATATATCGAAAAAATCTCTATATATTGAAATTTTTTTCAAGACATATTGGGAGATTTCATTCCAGTTTAGAATAAAATCTCCCAATTTTTGGCGTTTGAAACAATACGTCGTAGACTTCAATTTGCGGAAAATGTCCCTGATGAAGTTTTTAGTGGACTGAATAAATGCGAACATTTCTTTGATGAACTTTCTGCAAAACTGGCTGTTCAGCAAGATATTCGTAGTTTTTTTTAAAAGAATGTAACTGTGATCATTGTAACCACTGTCTGGATTAATATTTTTTTAAAAGGTATGTAGTACTCAATAAATCTTTCATATTAATTAATTTTTTATTTATTAACTTTCATTTAATGTGATTCGCATATAAATTGGAAATGGAGTTTGGTATACGAAAATTAGCTTTAATTTTAATGTTTTAGGATAAAACTAAGATCCGGCACTTTGCTACTTGGATATATGGAGGTTCGACTGTAATAGAAAAACCTCCAGCATTTTAGTTGAGATTATTTGTTTTAGGTTATGGGATGATGGAATAATCGATCCTGTGGACACCCGCAAAATTCTGGGACTTAGTCTAAGTGCAGCTCTGAATGCAAAAGTTCAAGATACGAAGTTTGGAGTATTCAGAATGTGAAGCTGTCGCATTCATGTAAATAAGAGAGCCTATTTTCAATGAAATTTTGTATAAATATGTTGAGTAATATTGTTTTTGTTATTGTGAATTGTAAAAACAATAAACCGTTTAATTTTTGTATGAAACAAGAATAACCTTGATTTATTTTATTTTTTATGAAATTGTGAATTATTTTGAAATTGTAAAACAATTTTTAGTTATACAGTGGTACCTTGGTTCTGAAATTGTTGACACTCTCACATTTAGCATGCTTCAAAGACACGCTTGTCAAATTGTGAATGGATTGGATGGTTAGTCAGGGATTTACAGCCATCCCAAGTAACACAAAACTGTTGGCCAACCACTTTCGGGCATGGTTGGCCAACGGTGGTTTTTGGCCGTTGGCGCGAGGTTGGCTAAACGGTATTTATAATATCAATGCTACCTGTTGTTTTTAATCAGTTACTTTACTACATATATCAATTTTTTTAAATAAACACCTTTCCATTATAATCAACTGGTGTCAAATTGCACACTCATGCTGAGTTAATATGACAAATACTTTTTGTAAGATTACCTTTATATAAATATTTTTTTCATTATATATATATATATATATATATATATAAACACTTTATCTTCCAATTTGTCTTCAGGTCTGATACAATATTTACAACTGAGGTCTGATTTTTTTAAAACTTTCCATAAAACTGTTATATCAATTTTTGGACACCTTATTTAATATTTTAAAACAGCATCTTAATAAGGCATGTTATAGTAATTTTAATAAAACACAACTTTTCATCAATTTTTTTTATTCTAACAAAAAATTTAATAAAATTTAATTTTACATTGTCAAAAATACACAGTTCTTTTATCTCTCCTTCCTTCTCTGTCTTTCGAAAAAAGGAAAAATCCCTTTATTAAGTCTTCAACAAATTTTTCCGTTATGACTTCTCCCTGGTGAGCCAGTCCGACAGAAGCTGTCAATAGAAAAATAAATTAGTACGGTAAATGAGTCTCAAGAAAAATAGCTATATATGCACCAAACAGTCAAACAAAAATGCCTGATTAAGTTAGTTTTTTTAATTTTTTAGAAACAAGTTAACTTATTATGAAATCTAACCCTAGCATTTACTTCATAATAAAAAATTTCTTCATGTTGCATGAACTTGTCTCAACTATTACTTCAGGTATGTATCAGTAAAGGTTTATTTATTTGCTAAATTATCAAAGCACAAAATAAAACAATTTCAAATATGCAACATCAGAGACAAATTAGACACTGCACAGATCTTTAATAATTTTAGTACATATTTATTTATATCAACTCTCTGAAAACTTACTTAAAATTTAGACATGAAAAATTAAAATATCAAGAGCTATTGGCTTTACATTATAGGAACTAATTAGTTCCTAAACCAACACTTTAATAATTTTAGACAATATTTATAACTCCACGAATATAAAAAAAAAATTCCAAATATTTGTACAAAATATCAACCCTACTAATGCCTTTCTATCTACTGAACATCACAGTATCTATATATTTAAGTTGCTAAGCCGCTGTCTGGGATCAATTTATTTCAAGATTTTAATCTATAGATGTGTCAAATATGGTTTTTGTAACCATAATCTCTATTAATTAGCGATAATTTATAATCTAAAATTGCTTTCTGTGCATGCTCAGCGAGATACTCACTAAGCACGAGACTGCATAAAAATTTAAAACACATTAACATAATGATTTAATCAAATAATACTAGTAGGAAAATAAAGACTTGAGGCCATAGCAAGTTTTTACCTAGATTCAATCATTCATTAGATGATTCCAATTCTTTCATCTATGGTACTAATGACTGGCAGTCAAATAAAAATTTCCAATTCATAATCTTATTTCCTTTGCTTTTTCTATATGCATACCAGTTCCTTCAATACATGATCTTATAGACAGCTAAAAATAGAAAAATAAGTCATATACCATGGGATTGTCAAAATACAGTCTTTAATATTATGCACAAACTTTATAAAATATATTGCTAAAAATGTAAATATTATAATAAGTAGCAGCGAATCAAATGTTAAAGACAAGTGAATTATTTTAATTACTTCATGAATAGTCCTTAATATTATGTACATTGTCAAAAAATTGCTTAAAATGTAAATATTACAATAACTAGCAGATAATAAGACAAATTAATTATTTTAATGCACAATTCATAAATACTGTGTATTGATATTTTACTTTCAAACAAAATATTTAATATACCTGTTCGAGTCTGAGACAGACAATTATTTTAAACTGAAATAAAATACAATTGCTAAGTTGATAGTAAGGAGAGAAAAATTACTGAAATTTCACCAAAGCAGACAGCTAATTGTATTCATAAGCTAGTGATTAACTGACGCTTCTTTATAAATTTGACGATTTAATAGAGTAGGTTTTCTAAATTTATGAAGTAAACTGTGAGATATAAACTTATAAACAACTTAAATACACTTAGAATAAAAGGTTCAACTTCTTATGTAAAATGTTCAGTAAACTTTAATAACAGATATTTGAGCATAAATAAAAGTTTACCATAATGTTTTTATTATAAATACTCTAGTTAGAAATAATCTTACTGAAAGTACAAGGTAAGAATCATCAGTAAACGCCAAATTTGATCAACTATTCAATTTAAAACTTTCTGAACGATCCGATTAACTAAAGAAACTGAACCATTTAAAATAAATAACATAAACAGATCCATGATTTCAAAAAGTTTAAATACAACCATTCTATAAAGGATTCTAAATATACAGATTACTTAATGTGTTCTAAAAATAGAGAAACAGCAAATACAATTACAGTAGTTAAATTTATTATTTGAGGAAAGCTTTGGCTGTTTTTATAGAAGTTTAACAAAGTATTTTACTTAAATTTACCAAGTTGCGCTTCATTTTGCTATGCATTTTAGAAAACTACTTGATGCTACTAATTAGCCAAGCACATCATTTTGTTTACTAAATAAAAGTATTTTACTAATAAAATAATATACTTACTCTGGAATTCTTCGTATTATTACAATCACGTAGAATGGCGGACATGAATTTCTTTTTACCGTTCATTTATTCGCCACACGTGCAAACATTTCGCCAAACCAGTTTCTGTCGTAGTGAATAATGCATTTTGTAACCGTTGGCCCAACCGCTTTCATTTGCAGTTGGCCCATCTGAATTTCTACCAACGATGCCACGAAAATATGCGGTGTTACTTGGGATATTAGTCGATCAACTCTTCAATAACTGAATCTAGGCATGACAGATATTAGGAGGGAGTCGAGCCGAATCTCGCGTCATTTTTTTTTTTCCGCAAGAAACAGTGTAAAATTGCGAGAAAACTGGGTTATATTAAGTCAAACATGTTTCTACACTAAAATATGGCTAAATCCTACACAATAGTCACTCTCGAGACCCCCCGTGGACTGAATTAGAATGAATATTCTTTTGCGAATTTCAGTAGTTCCTACTTAAGTATTTTATTGTTCGATTTTCTCGCTGTGATTCTAGACTACGTTCTTAGTAGTTTTAACTAGTCTTGAATAAAAAAAAATTAAGCAAATTATGTTTTTTTTTTAAACAAAAATCCGACGCATTCAAGCACAGATTTACACTAAAAATAGGCATTTTGAAAAATCTCACGTGAGATTAGGAGGGGTCGAAAAAATGCCAAAATCGCCTCACGTAATTAATGGACCCTCACTTAGAATGATTTGCAAGTGGTTTGTGGATTTTCTTTACGCCCAATGAGCACAAGTGACAGCAGAGACAGTGACTTGAAATGTATTCTGATTAAAAAATCATATTTAACAAAAATAACCCTTGATCTACTCATGCATATTCACAGTACTTGTCCAATACCTGCGTGAGTTATTGGTCCAGCATCTATCGATAGGACGTCAGTGCTTCGTGTTCCGATAATGATTGAAAAATATCCATGAAGGATGGTAGATGAAAAGATACAAGGTCCCACTTTAACCTCCAATCGATAACAACTAGGAATTTCGAAGAGCCTGTTGAACTTGATTAAAAACAAAAAAGTTATGGCACAATGTAGCAGTGGGCTGAAGCAGGAACAAGTAAAAGAAGCAGTCGTTTAAAAACGTAGGTTTATTTTCACCACAAAATAAACTCGACCTGACACACGAGAGCTAAGTAAAGCCAGCACGTTATATACATTCAAAAAATTTACGCCAAATAAACATCAATATAATTGTCACAAAAAGGTAATACTTGACTTACAATAAAGAACAAAAATTGCTACACTTACAATAACGGACATATAAACACCGAAAAAAAGAAATGTTAAATTCAAACATCGCAAAGAAACGGTTTCATTCACCTCACACGCTGTACGGGAAAAACATCAAATTGGGAAGACAGAATCCCAACAGAGCCGAACTAGAACACGAACCGAGGAGATAACCTTGACTTGACCGTAAATGCATCTCAGGAACAAATTCAAAAATTAAAGTTGGGGGGTTTTTATTGGACTACAAATTAAAGCAGTCTTTCACGATCAAATAAACTGTCACAAGCAGAAAAAGAAGCCTGACTGGCATTCACGTTTCCTTGGAAATGAAAACTATGAACATCTTTTTGGTGACATGGCGAAATGCTCTCTTGTTATAATGTCTTTAAAACGACACTTTTTGGACTCGCATCTTGGCGCAATTGGGGAGAGCTTTCACCAGGACATCTCTATGCTTGAAAAGCGTTTCAGTGGATGGTGGAATGTTAGCTGAATATTGCTGGTCTGTTATCAGGGACACACATAGGCCCCCAACTTAACTTGAAATAAATTAAAACGTTAATAGAAGTTCAGTTAAAATCGGAAAATAGTAGTAGAAAACTTTTTAAGAAAGTTTTTTTCCCCACTTTTTCAAACTGTGACACTGAAGATTCCGATTATGTCTTTAACTTTAACATAGTTTTTAACAATCATATGATCCATAGCAAAGATTCGATGCTATATTTTTTTTCTCATTTTATTTATATTATATTTATTTTTATTATTGTATAACTTTTGAATACTACTCAAACATCAATTCTATTGTTATTCAATTTAAAAAAAACTCATTTATTTATATTTTAAGGACCGTCTGGCAGTCAATATGCTAAGAAGGGCCCTAACTGAATCCAATTCGTGCCTCCTCAAAAAAAAAAAAAATCATTTTAGTGTTTGTGTTTTGTATAATCAAGCCTCTGTTACATTTCTCCGTAACCAATTTGTATAAATGAGAAGTGGGTTTCCTACAAAAACGGTACGTGATTTGGTTTTGATATATGAATCAAGCACCTTTTGTTTATACAGAATCGCAAAGGACAGAAAAAAAGTTCAAATTTGTTGTACAGTGTTATTGCAAAATTGTGAACTCATTTATTCTGAAACACAATTATTCTGAAAATGTTTATATAATGAAGTACGACTCTTCATGTGTCAGATGTTTGGACATTGCATACTCTGTAGCTAGTGTGTGCATGTAACTAACTAGCCCTAGAAAATAATCATTATTTACTCATTTCCTTTAAGAATTTTTATCAAGTTTAGCAAAAATAAAGCAGTTCAAATAAACATTTTGAATGAAAATAAGCAATTGTTAAGTTGAATAAATGAATTCATATTAAATACGCACTAAAAAAACAACTTGTTTTCTCTTGAAAAATTAAAGCGGTGTCGACGCACCAAATGTGAAACACATTTTTACCACTGAGCACCTCCCCCTTCACCATTCGGGCGTCGCCTCCTGCCAGAATGCATTGTGCCCACAAGTTCGTCGGAGGTGGAATTATGGTCTGGGGGTGTTTGACCGCCGACGCCTACTGCACTATTTTGGATGACAGTTTTACGGGTTGGACCCATGTCACTTCCAGGACGACAACGCCAGCTGTCATGCTGCCATGGATTGGGGACGAGTTGGATCGCCGAATTAAGGGGCGGAACAACGTCCAAAATCGGTGAAGAAAATACCACTAGCCGTCATACAAGGACTTGTGGGAGTTGAGGCTGTATCGTGGAGGCTCTACCAGCTATTGAATATGAATCAAGTTTGTTTTTCTTTTCTATCACAGGTGTCCAGATAGTATGTCCCAAAAATGACCGACCATTTGAAAAATTAATTTAAGAAAAACGGAAGGCGATAGAAATGTACGGTTTGCTGCATTCTGTTTAGGTAACCAGGGAATTTATTCTCACCAATGTTCAAAATTAGTTGCAAAGTTCGTCAACAGATGGCGCTGCTGACTGGGTAAATCTATAAAACAATGTTTTCAAAATAACCGCCGTTTGCAGCAACAACGGGGCGCAGTCCGAGGTCAAAATTCGCAGACGCCCGTGCAATCATTTCAGTTTGAATGTTCTGACAAACAGCAGAGATGTATTGTTCCAGTTCATCAAGAGTTTGTGAATTGTGACGATACACCTGGTCTTTGAAGTACCCCCCCCCAAAAAAAAAAAAATCGAATGGCGTCAAATCTGGCGAATAGGGAGGCCAATCCATGCCACTTTGCATATGCTTCTAGCTTTGAAAACATTGTTTTATAGTTTTTCCCAGTCAGCAGCGCCATCTGTTGACGAACTTTGTAACTCATTTCGAAAATTGGTGAGACTAAATTCCCTGGTTACCTAAGCAGAATCCAGCAAACCGTACATTTTTATCACCATCCGTTTTTCTTTAATTGATTTTTCAAATCGTCGGTCATTTTTGGGACACCCGGTATATATATATATACAGGGTGTCCCAAAACGACCGCATAAACTCTGCACAGCTAGATTCCTCGTTGGGAGTACATAAAAACTGTCCAAAGAAGCGTTCCTGTACGATCCATAGTTTACGAGAAAAATACGAAAAACAAAGTATGACGTCACTTCCAGTGGAAGAAAAAACACTTTATTGAACATATCAACAGCATGCACAATTTAAAGCAGATGTTCAAAGTGTCCGCCGTGCATGTCGAGGCAGGCTTGAGCACGCCGTGGAATGGCTGTCATTACAGCATCGCGGGGTCCACCGAAGTACAAGCAGCATGCAGACGAGCAACTAAGTCCATTTGTGTTGTCACTACGTCTCGATACACCAGTCCCTTGAGATGGCCCCATAGGAAAAAATCCAACGGTGTAAGATCTGGCGAACGTGGCGGCCATAGAACCGGACCCCACGTCCGATCCAGCGGCCGGGGTATTCCATATCCAGCCAACCACGTACAGGAAAACAGAAATGCGCCGGAGCCCCATCATGCTGGAACCGCTAATGGTATGTCATCGAGGTATTGCCGCTAATGGTATGTCATCGAGGAACTCGGTTAAGACCTCATTGAGAAACACCAAGTACGACTGTCCCGAGAGCCGTTCAGGCAGCAGATATGGTCCAAGCAGGCGATCCCCGAGTATGCCGGCCCACACGTTAAGAGACCAACGTTCCTGATGTCCAACGTTCCTGATTTCCATTACATCGGCCGTACATCAAGTACATGTCGCAGTAGTCACGAACGGAGTACAAAGCCACCATACGAAGACTACCGGTAGCTGCAAGATGCAGCCTTTTAAATACCAGTTCAACGGCGGCTTAACGTCATTCCATGACGCGATATGCGCGGCGAACGTTTTAAACATTATCGTCTGGAAAGATATGCAAATATTGTTGTTGATATGTCCAATAAAGTGTTTTTTTCTTGCACCGGCAGTGACGTCATACTTTGTTTTTCGTATTTTTCTCGTAAACTATGGATCGTACAGGAACGCTTCTTTGGGCAGTTTTTATGTACTCCCAACGAGGAATCTAGCTGTGCAGAGTTTATGCGGTCGTTTTGGGACACCCTGTATATATATATATATATATATCATCATGCTAGAAATGCAAGTTAGATAATAATAATTAGCATGTATATATTTTTGTTACTTTGAATCTGTCAAAGATGGTTGGTTGGCTGCGATTGAGTTCATCAAATGTGCAAGGAAAGTCCGAGCAATTTGGAGAATAATTTTCCTTCATTTGGGTCAGATGAAGCACCTATCCTCTAGGGCTATCTTAGAATGTAAAATCCTTGAGAGATTATCCAGTGGCTCCCTGGACAATGTGGCATCTATCGGTAATGAGCAGCCAATCACAAGCTACTCATTCCATACATCAAAAACCAAACGAGACTTCCCACTTCCGAGGTGAAACCTCGTGAACTCGTTTATCCTAAGTAACAACTCAGCAACTTTCAGACATGCAAAGAAAGCTGTAGATTAATTTTGACTGAAAATGAAAAAGTTTGTGCCTCGGATTTTGACAGAACAGCAAAAAGAAGACAGAAAAGCTTGCTGTGAAGATTTGCAGACTGGACATGAATTTCTTAAAGTGTATTCAGATGACGCCCGGTGTCTACAATACGACCCAGAAACAAAAAGTACACCGTCTTCTTGCATACCACGGATGAAGACTAAGGTGATGTTTTTATTACAAAGGACTTATTCACCACGAATTTGTTCCTGAAAAATCCAACAATTAATCAGTATTTTTACAAGGAGGTGCTTTTTCGATAGGATAACGAAGGAACTGTTTGATTCTGGGCAACGGTTTCTTTTACACGATAATGCTAGACCCCATACAGCAATTTCTGTACAACAATATCTCGCTAAGCATTCAATTACAGTCATAAATCTCCCGACTTATCGCCAGCTCATTTTTCCCTTTTTCCGAAGCTTAAGATGGCCGTGAAAGGACAGAGATTTGAAAACGTCTCGGATATTAAATCAAATGTTACGCGTATTTTGTGAACGGTTAGTTCCAACACCTATAAACAGTGTACTCTAGAAAAGTAGGATTTTTTTTTGTGTTTGTGATATTTTCGTAAGGATTGTGATTTTTTCTTTCCTATTCATATTTCACTACAGTGAGTCTAGGACTCCAAAAGGACAGACAAGTTATTGATTAAGAATGGAAGAAACAGGACTCATTTCTTAAATTGTATTAGTGAGAAGTTGAAAGGAAAGTTACAAATGTTTATATTGTGGTATCGTTGTTAATTTACTTAATTTTGTATATTTGTTATAGTTAGTCCAGTGTATATTTAGAGATTGAGTGATATTTAGAGATTGACTAAGTGTATTTTAATTGAAGTTTATTACGTCTTGCCCCATGACCTCTTACAACTTAGTTTTTTTTTCCAAAATTTTATTTTTTCAGCTTTTTCCAAATGTTTGTCTACGCCCTTTTTCTCACTCCTGCTGGGTGAGTCTACCCTCCAATGCAGGCATCGGGGTCTCTTCTCAGACGGGGGATATTCTATAACAGTGGTTCCCAACCTTTTTCACCTTTCCTTATCGGAATACCTCTACGGTCCAGTAAAAAACCTTATTTCGATCGTATCCCTTCCTTATGTTTATACCATCAAATATTGCAAATATACGTATATGCTTTTTTGAAGATACAGATTGATTATTGATAAACAATTTGTGTTCTGATTTGAAAATGGTTGACAAAATATAAGCTCTTTGTATCGAAACAGTTATTTAACAATAGATATACGTTTGCAATATATGTAACGAGTGGTTTCATACTCACTAACAAGTGTTCCTGGGTGAAGATAAAAACTACAATTATAAAAGTAGACAAAGACCATTTTAATAGTTTTAGGATCGAGTCACTGTAACCCTTCCGTGACCCACCGGTTGGGAACCGCTGGTACAAAACAAAAAGCGCTTTTCTAATTTCCAAATTCTTTTCATTTTCCTTTAAAATTACTGCAAACTAGTTTCGTTTTTCGTTTTCTTGTGAAAACAAAAGTTGTGGGTAATTTACTTATATAACAGGCCCCCAGAAAACTGGCATCTGTCCAACGGGTGCAGAGTGCAAGGGTCATGCGATAACCACCTCTTGAAGTTTATTGTCCTGTTTTGATTTCGTTATTGTCCACAAAATTCAAGATATGTTGTCCTGACAGATATCATTATGACGTGTTTTGTCATCCCCAACATGTCTGTTGCCGCCGTTATATTTTTGTATACAGCACTCCGTGTCCACGTTAAAGCTGCTGCGTGTATATTCTACAGCAGGGGTGTCAAACTCAAAGGCTACCTTGGGCCAAACGAACAAGGTTTAACTATAGGTGGGCCGCAAAAAAATCAACATTAATAGAAACGTACCTAATTTCAGTACATTCAACATAAATATATGCATTTTGTTTAATGATGGCAAAAAAAGAGTGTCATTAAAAAAGCATTTAGCGAATTCTTCCCATCTTATCATAATTCTGCGTCGGTTATTGTATTATATATTATTGTGTGCCGCAAAAATGTTTGACAACAGTGTCTTCAGAATCCCAGTAAGTCCAGTTTAATCTGTGTTTTCCTCGACAGTCTATACGTGTTCTCCACTCCTGCGTTCATTTCTAAGTCATATTACGTCGTCTCGTGTGGATGCAATGTGACGGGTGTTCCGGAATCAGTGATGTTATGAAATAATAAGGAAGCTCGACAACTTTGTAGTCTTATAACCGGGGAGTTGTAATCTAAGCGAGTGGCGGGCACGCCGGAGAGAAACAGACACTTCCACAATGATTGAGGACTCAGCTAGAGGTTTTTACTGCAAGGTAGTTTCTCGCCGTACATCAAACATTTTTACAGATCACTTTTTTCGGGAAAATTCCCGACAGTGCAACGCTGCGACATGTTTGTCGGACTAGAGCAGGACGCAAAAGGCACATCGCGGCTACATTGACAGCAGCGAAACGCTACATGTTGGCTGTTTGGGAGCAGATACACACAAGCTGCCAACATCTCGAAAAGTAGAGGCGCGCTGAACTTTAATTGGTCTGAATTCATCACCTGACCATTAGGCGTCAGATGGCGTGATCGTCGAAAGTTCTCCAATCTCATATAACGGTTATATAAGGTGTCAGCGCGTGGCTTTAGGGGAAAAACTAATAGGTTATTTCGGTTCAAATTGGGGGGTAATGCTTTATTGCAATAGAACAAAGTTTAAAAAGGAAGCGTTATTTTTAAAACGTCTTTCTTTCAATTTCCCCCCCCCCCTCCGGAAAAGACTTGCGTGAGGGGAACGGTTCCCTGAGCAAGGCTCTCCATCAGGCGAGAACCGCATAACAAAAGAGTAATTTTGACTAAAATTTTCAAGAGTAATTTTGAATAAAATTTTGACTCGGGTGTTGAAAATTTAAATTTTGTGTTACTATCATCCTTGTGTGTCTGCTCAGGTCATGAAATATACAAAATAGCATAAAATATCACTAAACAAAAATAAAAAAATTATTAATACACTTAAATTACAGTTTGGAAAGAGCATGGTAATATTTCACTATTCACAAAAACTTTAATATACACTTTAAAATGGAATGATAAAAATATACTTATTAAGGAACACAATATATCACAATGGTTGTTTTTGTAAAGGTGTTTGTGTGTGTGTTTCCCACAATTCCCTTAGGTTCAAATTCTTTCATAACTCTACTACTAAGGAGTGAGAGGGTGTGTAGTTTCCGTAAAAGTGTAAGTGGCCGTACTGTGGACCAACCGTTATTCTCCCACATGACATATATATATATGTGTGTGTGTGTGTGTGAAGCCCTATGGCGTAGTGGTTAAAAGCGTCAAGCTGCAATCCCACAGGTCCAGGGTTCGACCCTGCGACTGGGCAAGGTCGACTCAGCCTTTCATCTCTTGAGTGGGTCGATAAAATGAGGACCAAGCATGCTTGGGAACTAAACTCTGGGGGTCCCACGTCAGGTTGACCACCTGACTGAGACATATGCTGTATGGTACCCCAAGCCCCAAGGTCAAGAAAGCGGAGATGGGTACCGCCGGTCCTGGTCCACATCGGACTGCAGCGCCGTGAGTTTAGTTTATATATAGATGGAGTACAAAATAATATGAACACCTGTGAAAAAGTATGACGTATTTCACACCTGCAGTACAGCCGCACCACCTGCAACACAAGTCTGCCACCTAGTGAGCGTGAAGAGGAAGGTATCAGTCTCTCAACAGCAGTCACCTACGTTGCATGCTTCTATCGAACTGTCTGTGATAAGTTGAAATGTCAGACCTGTCAGAGTTCCAAAGAGGAATGATAGTTGGAGCGCGTTTAAGTGGAGCATCGGTTACGGAAACAGCAAACCTCTTGGGGTTTGCAAGGAATACGGTATCAGCCGTTATGACAGCGTACACGAAAGAGGGTAAGACGACGTCTTCAAAGCACAACAGTGGCCGAAAGTCCATGCTTGCTGATAGGGATAGACGGATCTTGAAGCGCATAGTAGCCCGAAAGCGCAAACAATCGTTATCCGAGATAACATCCGAAATGAACAGTCATCTCCAGGACCCCGTTTCAACAAAAACTGTCAAAAGGGAACTTGATGCTGCGAACATTTATGGCAGAGTGGCAATTCGTAAACCCTTGGTGACAGTAACTAATACTTTCAAGCGACGCCAATGGTGCAGAGATCACAAAGGCTGGTCCCCACAGCAGTGGCAACAGGTAATATGGTCAGATGAATCGTCATTCACCCTATTTCAGACGACCGGACGCGTTTATGACTGGAGAAGCGTCTCATCCTGAATGCCTCTTGCCGAAAGTGAAGTATGGGGGTGGCTCCATTATGGTATGGGGTGCGATATCTTGGCGCGGTCTTGGGCCACTTGTGGGAGGATCAAATCCAAGCACTATCTAAGCGTTCTAGGGGATCATGTCCATACATGTCCATTGTCCAGACTGTATACCCTGGAGAGAGACCGCTTTTTCAACGCCTGCTAGGTGTGTTCAAGAATGGTTCGAAGAGCATGATCTCGCCTGGCCCCCTCAGTCTCCGGACTTGAATATTATTGAACATTTATGGCAACATTTGGAGTCCAAACTTCGTTCCCGATTTCCACCTCCATCCGAACTTTCGGAATTAGAGATCGCTCTGCACGAGGAATGGTTTAATATTCCTTTAAATATTGTGCATGACCTTTATGCATCTATCCCACGTCGCATTAAATCTGTCAAAGGGTGGTCCAACCCCCTATTAATAAAGATTTTCCATTATTTCACAGGTGTTCGCATTATTTTGTAATAATCATGGCGGGTCGATGCTCAACGGAACGGTGAATTTTGAATAATTCCGACATCAGAAAAGATACGTAAAATTGGAGGATCGTCACCAATTGGGCAGTGTTGCAGATTAGGAGCCATTTCATTTTTACGAATGGAGTCCCAGAGAGATGAGCCCCATTTTTAAATATTTATTCAGCATACATTCAATTGCTTGGCATCAATTAAAATTTGTCCCCAGCCAAAGAAAACTGCATTTTGCTTGGACGGAGCTTCCCGCCGAACTCTAGTTCCTCCTCCACAACTTGACACCTTTAGCACATCACTTTTACGCCTCATTGCTAGACCTTTCAGTCTACCAAACTAAAGTGATATTCGTTTGGAATTTTGAGGCTGTTTACTCCTAAAACTTGCTTTCAAATAAAATGCAGGTGGGGTACACCTTGCCTTCAGATAAAATGCAGGTGGGGTTCGTATAGGCAAAATACAAGGTTTGTGTAAGAAGGTATAAAAGCACACCTAAGAGTTTGTATGAATGTTAAGAATTTTAGCAAGTAATATTTTAGGAAGGTGAATTCATGTATAGCCTAAAATCGTACAAGGGCAGTTTAATAAGAATAAGTATAGAAACGAAAGAGAGAATAACAATTTTACAATGAAGAAAAGGGCAATAAAATATATAGCTATGGAAAGACGGAGTCAGGAAAATATGTTTTAAAGGATCAGCAATTGTGCGGTTAAAGTGAAAGAGTATTTGGGAAGAAAGGGTCATTGTGAAGTCGAAAGTTAGTAAGCGTTAGGAAGGGCGGAAGTTTTCAAAGGAGTATTGTAGCAAAATCTTTTAGGGTAGAAAAAGGGGAACATGCTTTGTCGCCTTTGCCGCCATTTGCGTGGGGTCCGCTACTTTAATCGAATAAAGAAAATCCAATGAGAATGATACATTTAATAATGGAAATAATTCTAGACCATTTGGCGATCAAGGTTTGAAAAAGGGCGGTCTGATATTAGACTCAGAAGGAGGGGAAAATGATTTTATTGGAAAATAGAAATGTGGTATAGAAAAGAGAAGGTTATAAAAAGTTATGCGACAGAGAGAAGAGATTATTCTGGTACTCAGTTTTTTTTAGAGTACGATTTCGCTTAGTACAGGTCTTTCCTTAGAGATGGGAAACCACTGCACATCAGCCCAGCTGAAATGGGGTAAGTCCGCTTATAACCGAAAGTTGAGTGACTTAATAGTTATTTATTTTTCCTTTTAAGAGGATAGGGACTCAAAGTGTTTTATTATTCATTGTTAGTAAAATTGTTTAATGTATATCTATAAAGTATATCAAATATGTTTGTGTAAATTTTAGTGAAAGCTTATATGTAAATAAATTTCAAATTATTTAACCTTAATTCTCTCTCGTCATTTAAATTATTAGTTGTGTCTTTTTCCTACTGAGTAGTAACTTTGCGTGCTGGGAAAACCTGGGTAAATCTATTGCGGATAAGAAGACTTAATAGTAATCATGATAAATTCGTTTAAAATAAATTTCCTAAAGTCAATAAACGGCGAAGAGAGCCGAAAACAACCCAGCAGTTGGTGCGTAACCACTCCAGTTGATTATTGCTGTAACCATTTGTATTTCCTTAATACCTTATAAGTTTGGTTACCGTGATCATTTGGGATTAATATCAATAAATGTCTTTAATTTTTTAGAAATATCGGTAGTAAACAGACACAACAAATTTCATTTATTTCTTCCCTCATGAGTCTCAATCAGTATTTTATTATTATGTATATTGTATAAGTAGTATGATACAATTTTCTTTTATTATTATGAATTTTCTTTTATAATCTCTTGATTAAAACAAGAATCTTAAAAAAAATTTTTTTAAGAGTATGAATATCTTTGGTGGCATAATGTGTTTCATGTTGTATATTGATATAAAATTTCCGTTATAATATTTCTTTTAAATTATTTATGTATCGTATATCAGTATCTTATTATTATATACACATTTCTGTCCGGTAGTATAATTTCATCTTATTATTTTATCATGCCTGAAACGGAAAATACAATGTCTAATACTTCGTGTAGTTTATTTACTAAATTAGCGGGCTTTCAAACGATTATTCCCCAATTCGATAACGTATCCGCGGTTACTCCCAAATTTTTCCTCGATAATGTCGACCACGTTACATCACTTGCTAATTGTAATGATGAAGAAAAACTTTTCATTCTAAAATCACGCATTCGGGGAGATGCTTTATCACATATTATTAACTCTCCCGATTTATCACAAGAGAAAAACTATCAATCATTCAAAACAAAATTTTTGGCCTATTTCGAAAAGAAAACTAGTCTTGCCACCCGACAGCATCAATTCGCTAATTGCCGCATGATGCCTAAAGAACAGGCAAAAGTTTTTGCAACTCGAGTTTCAAATGCAACGCAACAATTTTTTGGAACATTAGACTCTACAAACCCTGAAATTCAGCGGTTGGTTGAACAAACGAAATTATCCAAATTCATTGATGGTCTTTTGCCTGAGTTTAAAAAACCGGCATTAATGAAGGATCCACAATCCTTCCAAGAGGCTTTAAATTATGTTGAATTATTACAAACTAATGAATCTACACTTACTGATTCTCAGAATATCTCTAGCGAGGTTAATAGTCTTAATCATTCAAATGCCGACTTATTGAAAGTCATTGAATGTCACGCGCAGAAAACGCACGAAACTGTCGCTGCATTAACCAAGCAGATCGAAAATCTAAAAATTGAGCCGCGCCATAATAATTTTAGAATGCAGAATAGATTCAGAGCTGCCACTCCACACCCTCCAAATTATTTTTCGAACCGCAACGCTCTTTCGAGACCCCAAACTTTCTCACCGCGCTTTCAGATTTCGCGGGTTTATAAACAATAACAGGTCTAACAACGTCAGGACCCAGTGTCAAATTTGTGGTCGCAATAATCACGACTCTTCCTTCTGCTTCTTTGCAACGCCTCAACAAACGACCCGGGGAACTTTTACGACATCCCACAACAGAAACCACGCCAACAATCGATTTACGACCGACAGAAGAATGTACCCTACCCACCCTTCATTTCCCTATAGAAGTACACAGAATTTAAACTAATTGAGGGGGTCATTTCACATCCCGCGGGCTCTTATGCACCCCCTTCTCTTTATAATAGACGTGTAAACCGCATTAAGCAGTTTCGAAGCTCGCACATTACGACGCATAGAGTAAATACTCAATTTATAGAGTCGGAAACTAAAGATTTTTGTTTACCTGTAGTGGCTTTGAAAGTCGCTGGTCATTTAATTACTTCATTGGTGGACACGGGAGCTTCGGTATCTTTGCTAGGAATAAACGCGTTTAATCAAATCAAAACCGATAAAAATGTCAAACAAATTAAAACTGATGTTATGGTAAAATCCATTTCTGGCGATAATCTTAATATTTTAGGTACTTGTATTGTTCCTATTACGTTAGGAACGAAAAAACTTCGCCACACGTTTTATATTGTTGGAAATACTTTGTCCCCTAATTACAACGCGATACTCGGTTTTGATTTTCTAAAAACTCATAATTATAATATTTGCTTACAATCCGATACTATGAAATCGGGTAATTCTGTTGTAAAATTACGGGATTCTAATTCTACTGCTCTTAACAATGTCTCAATTGATTATGCTCGGTTGCACTCAAAATTTGAATTAATGCCTCATGAGTCCAGAATTATTCCTTTGAGTGTAGATATTGCAGCCAAGGATGGAGAAACAATCCTCTTTGTTCCTTGTTTAAAAAATGATGCATGTGACATTCAGGAATCGCTTTGCAGTGTAAATAATCGAAAGCAAATATCTGTAGTGATTTCAAATTTAACGTCAAAACGGATTCAGTTTAATAAACATACTCGGATGGGTACCATTTCAAAAGGAATTGATATACGTGATAACGACACCATAAAGGAACTTAGGCGTAGTGAACTCAATGAATCGGATTTCAAATTAGATCATTTAGATTCTATAACTCGGGAAAAATTAATCAATTTACTTTTTGAATTTGCCGACATTTTTAGTAAACGACTTTTTACTCTCGGGCGAACCCATGTATTAACTCCTAATTTACAGGTTGATACGAATCAGCTCCCATCAACTCGCCCTTACAATGTTCCACATGCATTACAACATGAATTAAAAACCCAGCTGGATGAATTACAGGCAGCTAACTTAATTGAGAAATCGGATAGTCATATTAGTTTCCCACTTTTGTTAGTAAAGAAAAGGAATCCTTCCGGTGATCCATCTCAACAGAAATGGCGATTAGTAGTTGACTACCGAAATTTAAATAAACATTTAAAATATCCAAGGTACAATTTACCTTTAGTTAATCATTTATTAGAAAATTTACGCGGTTCAAAATACTTTAGTTCATTAGACCTTTCTTCTTCATTTTGGCAAATTCCCTTAAAAGTGCAAGACAGAGATATGACCACATTTAGCTCTCCATTCGGATCATACCGTTTCACCGCTATGCCACAGGGCTTGGCCTCCAGCCCCGAAACTTTTTCCAAATTGGCTGATCAACTTTTAGCACCGATTTCTGATTCTAAAATTTCTAATTTCATTGATGATTTTTGTTTGGGCTCCCAAGATATTGAGCAAATGTTAAACAAATTAAGGAAACTCTTTGAGCGTTTTCGAGAATTCGGATTAACACTTAATCCAGAAAAATGTTCTTTTTTATTGCCGGAAATTGAGTTTTTGGGACACACATTAGATTCTACCGGTATCCGCCCTATGAATACAAATATTCACAAAATATCTGATTTTCCTGTACCAAATACTGTCAGAAAGGTTCGTCGATTTGTAGGTTTAGTGGGATATTATAGACGTTTTATTCCTCAATTTTCTGCTATTTCAGCCCCTTTAACAAATTTGACACGGAAAGGAACAAGGTTTAAATGGACACCTGAAGCTCAAAAAGCTTTTGATACTTTAAAATCTAAACTTTCTGAACCACCTATTTTAATTCATCCTGATTATGATAAACAGTTCATTTTAAGTACTGATAGTTCTGATTCTGCGCTTGGAGCAATGTTAGGTCAGCGCGATGAATTTGATATAATCCATCCAATAGCTTACTTTTCAAAGAAACTTAATAAAACACAAATTAAATATCCCATTATGGAAAAAGAATTAATGGCAATAGTTGAATCAGTTAAGAGTTTCAAATATTACCTATATGGTCGCTCTTTTGTTATCCGTTGCGATAACTCGGGATTAACCGAAATTTCTAAATTAGAATCTCCATGTAATCGAGTTACTAGATGGTTTACATTTCTTAGCGATTATAACTATAAATTTGAATTAATCAAATCTGCTGACAATATAGTTGCAGATATCCTTTCCAGAGATTTTTACGTCAATAGTGTGCAAATTGATTTACCTTCGATTTCAGATATTAAGAAAGAACAACAAATTGATCATAAATTATCTCCACTTATCAGTAAACTCATAAAACAACAAACTGAACAATTACAGGGTTCTAAGTATACCATGGTCGATGGTTTATTGATGCATACGGGTTATATACCACGTTTTGGGAAATCTAAGAAAATTTTACAAATAGTAATACCCGACAAATACAAACCGCATATTTTAGCAGCCAAACATTTACCTCACTTTGGTCATCTTAAAACTTATGATGCAATTAGGGAAAAGTATTATTGGGACAATTTGTATTCGGACACGAAACATTATGTAGACTCTTGTAAATATTGCATTTCTTATAAATCCCCTAATAAACTTCCTCCTGTCCCATTGCAAAGAAATCACATACCAAGCAGGCCTATGGAGTTCGTTTCCTGCGATTTTATAGGAAAACTTTCCCAAACAAATCAGGGAAATTGTTATATATTAACTTTCATAGATCACTTTACTAAGTTTGTTAAATTATATGCTGTTCCGGATCAGTCTGCAATAACTGCTGCGGAGAAATTTTTGGATTTTGCGTGCATTTTTGGTTTCCCTGAATATTTGTTATCAGACAAAGGAGGTGCCTTTATTAGCGACATATTTCAACATTTATGTTCCAAACTTGGAGTGATTAAACTTCAGACGACACCTTTAAATCCAAGGTCAAATGGATAGTCTGAAAGGATCAATTTGAATATAAAGAAGTCTCTCTCTATATTCGCACACGAAACAGCCCAATGGGATGAATATCTTAATTACTATCAGTTGTTGTATAATTCTAGTATGCATTCGGCTGTTAACGATAAGCCTGCATTCTTACACTTGTCTTTTGATCCTACATTGCCAAACGATATTTTAAATGATAAACGACCAGTTGAACATATTTCTTATGCAGATTATGTACAAAAGAAAACATCGCAAATTCAGCATACATTTGAAAAAGTTAGAGATAACTTAATTAAGGCAGCTGAAACACAGGAAAAGTATCAGGCGAAATTTGCTAAAAGTAGAGAATTTTACGAAGGGCAACTAGTGTATATTTATACCACATACTCTGATCGCAATTTAAAGCTCCCTAAACAAAGAAATTATTCCGGGCCTATGAGAATTATAAAAAGACATAATAAAGTTAATTTCACAATTATTGATGCAACAAACCCCAAAGCAAAACCAGTGCGAGTTCACGCGCAACGGTTAATTCCTTTTACGGAACGTAGAAAAGAGTTAGATTATTTGCAGAGTATAGTGACGGAACAAAATCAAAAATGTCCATTCAGACAATGTCCATTCAGACAGTCAAAATCTTTTACAAAGACCACAGGCGAAATTTGATGATATATCTCCTTCGGAGCTATTGCAACTTGTACATAATAGTATGGGCTCAGATTCACAAACGACGGTTCAGTCAAACCGGGGAGAGAGTCCGAAGTCTGACTCCACGGAAATTTATACTTTTCCCCAATCCTCATCACCTATTGTGGAAGAACATGCACACACCACACAACCGCCCATTCACTCATATAATTTGAGACCGCGAACACAACAAAACCTAGCGGATCGAATCTTTGACTGGACATTACGTGTCACTGACCCACAAGGAGGGTCGAATACTCCCCCTGGGGTTAGTTTCTTGAATAGAATTGCGGAAGCTTTGGATTCTTAGAACAAATTGTTAGGTCATTTTGATTTTACACACATTTATACTCGTATCATCACATTTATATCTTTACTTGGAATTTTTTTTTATTGATTATATACATCTATGATTATTATTATTTTTTATTAGGTTTTATCATAACCTACATTTGTTTTACAAATATCTCAAACGGGTTTTGCATATGTATATAGAATTTTTTTTTCTCTCTTTTCTTTGTGTTTGATATAAAATTTCTATTTGAGATTTTAGGGTTTTGCGTTTGCGATTAGGATATAATTATAGGATATTGATATTTTATTTTTTTTATTTTATGTTGCGCATACTTATGTTAGGAAAATTGATAACAGGGACTTTTGAAGTACGAAGGGAATTTCCTGTGATTATTTTTTTTTCTTTGTGTATTGTATTCTATAGTATTCTTTCAATGCTTGTACAGAAACTCGTCATAATTAAATCCCGGTAATGGGGAATGGCGATAATTATGAATATTACTGACGAATAATGACTGATTTTCGATATTCTAAAAAATTGTCTCCTATAAAAGGGGAACAGATGAAATTCAAAATCACTTCACTTACATTTAACTCTCTGGTTCGTAAATTTATAAGACGATATTTGATCGTTGCGGACAGACAACGGAGAACAGTGAACAATGGAGAATTTTTTTTTGGGAATTTCCCACGCGAAAACCGCGATATTCAGAAATTAATTCTTATGAACGGAGCTGCGAACGCACCTCTTCGCGTTAATTTTAATTTTGTTTTTACATATTTTTTTTTCCCTTTCCAATTTTATATATGTTTATTATTATTCTTTGATTTCAAGTCGTTATTAATTCATTTCTTCTGTAGTTACTTTGTGCATTGTGAATTAGGGATTTATTGGTAGTTATCTAGCGTTACTTCGAATAGGTGCTGGTCAATGGTCAAATGGAATAAGGGAACTAAAACAGATAAATATTTTTTCTCTATCTCTCTCCGCTCCTTCTTTAATTTTAGTAAGAAATCGAAAATATAATTTGTTTTTCCTCTCTCCTGCATCTTTTTACATCATGTCATGTTGTTACTGATTTCATGTTTTATACATTTAGTTTACATAGTGATTCAGCTTTAAACCTCTACATACATCAAGAACTATATAAATTTAAAGTAGGGATGTAACTTTTAATGTATGTTGTTTTGATGGACTGATCACCCGTCATGGTTGTTAGTACAGAAATATAGCTTACATCCTCCTCTTTTTTTTAATTATAAATAAATTTTCTTTTCTCCTTAACTCTGTGCAGAAATGCATAAACAAGCATTCTACAGCAATGTGTATAATAATAATAGAAATACTATAAATAATGCTAATTATGATAATGGTGTTACAATATTAATAGCTATTTTGGTTGTTGTTATCTAAACAAGGTATGCCATACTAGATATTCATTTATTTAATTTAGCAATTTTTTTTCTCTAATTCTTAATAAATATACGCGGAAATTTACAATTTCAATTATAAGAGACTCATGGCTAAATTTAAAGGCTTACAAACACTAATTCTCTCATTTAGCATTTGTTCACGTTATTATAAACTTATACATATATATTTCTAATTATTATATTTCTAATTAGGAAAATTTATTTTTATAATATATTGTCACTCAACGTAAGTTGTAAGATGGGCTTTTCCTTCATTTTCAGCAATTCTTCTATGTTTGATTCATGCAGCTAGCAGCTCGCATGGTCAGTATTGTACCTTTACAGGCGAGGCCTACAAGTGCGAAAAATTGCCCCGCCATCTGCGGGAGAAAATCATTTTACCCCCAAATGCGTGTTCTCTTCGGACATGCGAGAACTGTATAAAAGGACCCCGCACTTACATCCTTTCCACAGATTTTGATCTGTTAGAACCTCGCCAGTTCATTTTACGAGACACAAACTCTTCTTTGACTTCCAGTTCATCATACCAGTGCAAAGATAAAAACGGGAAGAATTGTGAATGTATGACAAACCATTCCTGTGGGGGATCACCTGAATTTTGCACTTTGCACCAGTGCGTGAATACAGCTAAATGCGTATGCACCTTTACACATCAAGCTTCGGAACTGTTATACATTTCTCCAGAATTGACTCTTATCAACCCACCTAGAATCACGTTGGACATGTGTTTCTATGATATGAAGGCACGTACACTTCAAAGCCATTCCAGCCTTCACCGGCATCTCTTGGAGGCAGAACAGGCAAAATTCAGTTCGCATAATATCACTATTGCGTTTGAAGATCCAATTCTTCGACTCCCGGCACAGGGTAAAGTCATTTTACGAAATGCTGATTTTGAACATATAATTACTGTTCCCAAAGACTTGTTTATAACATTACCTTTCGAGATGTTAGCATACAAAACATCCATTTCGATTATTTATTTACATCCGGGTGGCCGAACGGTCACAGGAATAATTCATGTGTCGGGCAAAACTATTTGTCAATTACGACAATGTTTTTGGTGCCCTCAAGTTTTCACACGCATCCAGTGTTTACCACGTACACTACAATATATATTCTATTCTACTATGATCTTATTACTAGTTTTTGTGTTATGGAGTTTAAAGGTCTTAATCAAGAGTACGTTAATTTTATTACAAGGCCTAATATTCCTGGCATACCATATTTACAAATTTTTTCGAATTATAGCTCGTTGTAGCTTACTTTGTGGTGCATTCCTGGGCACTACAATTCAACGGATGAGTGTTGGAACTTATCATTTTTTGGAATTCCAAGCCGCACAACGACCCAACATGTTAACGCAACAAATTGTTTTGCTGACTTTAGTGTTTCTCATAGGATTAGTGGATGCGGATTGCAGTTCACACGCCATTGTAAAATCCGATTTACGAACTTGTAATACGCTTTCGGACAGCACGAAAGTTTGCAATGTGTATACAACCGCCGAATTCTCCTTACCAGCTGTATCATCGGAAGTTTGCTTATGGTTCACTAACTCTGCCGACCAGCACCTATTCACACTGAAGCTTAAATTGGACGCTGTAAAGTGTTTTTTTCACACGGAGCGTCAATATTTCACATTTCCCGTCACAACTAAGCATATATCACAGACATCTTGTATTTTTAATAAATATTGCGGCCAAGGAGTACATTGTGTTAAGAAGTCCGTGGATAAACAGGGACTCAACTTTGAAGCGGAGACACCAGAGAGCAGGGAATTTCCCGGTGTTTCCTCGTGTGTCGCATGTGGTTTAGGTGTCGGATGCACAATTTTGACGCGTGCCGCGTGCAACTTTTACCGCACGTGGTTCGAGCCTGATCTATTGCACTCTTATCAGGTCAGCAAAATTACTGGTCATGATTGCCAATACAACATTGCAGTCACGCATATCGAGAATAATACGGTGTCGCACATCTCTCTTTCTGATGTAGCGTACACCAAAACAGGTATCAAGATTTCCATTTTGGGAGCATATGACCAGCCCCAACTACACTTCAGTGACTCATTGATACAACGTGTCGGCCGTCCTTCCGAGGCTTACTTAGCCCCAACAAGTATTCGAAATCACCCGAAAGCAAGCGAGATTGGAGCCGTCCAAGCGAACACCTCTTTCACTAAAAACTTCATTTTCGATGAAAATATATCATCCTGCGATTTTTTTGAGGATACGCTACGCTGTTCCTTGGCGACAGACGCCTTGGAAAATTTACGAAAAACACAGGAGTTTGCACTCCCATTGCAAAAAGACATGCATCTCCTCCAGATCCAGGACAATAAATTAACCTCCACTATGCTCGCCACATCAGCTGTTAGAGTACAGCTGGTATTCACCAACTTCAAAATTGCTGTACAGTAGTCTACAGTCTGTCCTAAATTTGACACCTCTGAGGTTGAAGCTACTGGGTGTTACAATTGCGCTCTGTTTGCCCGTATAAAATTTAAGGCGCATAGTACCTGTGAGCCGGGTGTGGTGACTGTACATTTCCAGGGACTCTCGGTGTACACCCGTGCCATCCGTCTACAGATTGAGCCAATGTACTATACAATCAAATTGTTAAGCTCTCAACAGTGTTTGAAAGACAAACTGTGCCTGCGATCTGAAACATTAATTCAATGTCAGCAGGTGAATGTATGTTTTCAAGAGCCGTCAATTGAACTTCAACAATTGAACTTAAATTACACTAGTTCTTCTAGCTCTTCGACGAGTAGTTCAATGTTCGACTGGTTCCCAATACCAGCATTAAATACTTCGTTGTTGTTTTTGAAAATTGTCGGATCATCTTTATTTATAGTGTGTATCCTTCTTACAGTCTTTTCAACAATTATCACTTGTTGTTGTCGATCTAGATAAATGTACTTCCTTTTCAGGGTGCTTTATTTAGATATTTTATTACTTTAGATCAGTATGTTATCTAATTTTTTTTCCTCCTTTGCTTTATTGTGCATTATGTATTTTTTTTTTAATCCTTATATCATTATTTTAGCTAATCTTTTTTTTTCTTTGCTTTAAAATGTCTTATCATTGCGCAATGTGTACATTATTCTTATGTTTTCTTTAATTTATTTTATAAGTTCAAGATTTTTTTTATTACTATTATGATTATTCGTTGTACACAAATGATTATTGCTTTTAAGTATTCACTTATGTTTCGAATCTTGTGTACTATACTCTTCCTGCATATTCTCTCATGTTAGTGCTCATTTATATTTAAACTTCTTTTCCCTCGTAACTAGGAAAATGTTTTTCTATTTTTATCTATATCTCTATAACTTGGTATTTTGTGTGTTATATTTATTTTTTATGTTTATTATTAATATTTGGGGTCCCCATCCATTCAGTCACTCGATCGAAAAATAGGAACTTAGAATTTTTTTTCTTCTTTTTATTTATTTTTTTTCTTTTTCTGGGATTTTGTGTGCATTGCTAGACCTTTCAGTCTACCAAACTAAAGTGATATTCGTTTGGAATTTTGAGGCTGTTTACTCCTAAAACTTGCTTTCAAATAAAATGCAGGTGGGGTACACCTTGCCTTCAGATAAAATGCAGGTGGGGTTCGTATAGGCAAAATACAAGGTTTGTGTAAGAAGGTATAAAAGCACACCTAAGAGTTTGTATGAATGTTAAGAATTTTAGCAAGTAATATTTTAGGAAGGTGAATTCATGTATAGCCTAAAATCGTACAAGGGCAGTTTAATAAGAATAAGTATAGAAACGAAAGAGAGAATAACAATTTTACAATGAAGAAAAGGGCAATAAAATATATAGCTATGGAAAGACGGAGTCAGGAAAATATGTTTTAAAGGATCAGCAATTGTGCGGTTAAAGTGAAAGAGTATTTGGGAAGAAAGGGTCATTGTGAAGTCGAAAGTTAGTAAGCGTTAGGAAGGGCGGAAGTTTTCAAAGGAGTATTGTAGCAAAATCTTTTAGGGTAGAAAAAGGGGAACATGCTTTGTCGCCTTTGCCGCCATTTGCGTGGGGTCCGCTACTTTAATCGAATAAAGAAAATCCAATGAGAATGATACATTTAATAATGGAAATAATTCTAGACCATTTGGCGATCAAGGTTTGAAAAAGGGCGGTCTGATATTAGACTCAGAAGGAGGGGAAAATGATTTTATTGGAAAATAGAAATGTGGTATAGAAAAGAGAAGGTTATAAAAAGTTATGCGACAGAGAGAAGAGATTATTCTGGTACTCAGTTTTTTTTAGAGTACGATTTCGCTTAGTACAGGTCTTTCCTTAGAGATGGGAAACCACTGCACATCAGCCCAGCTGAAATGGGGTAAGTCCGCTTATAACCGAAAGTTGAGTGACTTAATAGTTATTTATTTTTCCTTTTAAGAGGATAGGGACTCAAAGTGTTTTATTATTCATTGTTAGTAAAATTGTTTAATGTATATCTATAAAGTATATCAAATATGTTTGTGTAAATTTTAGTGAAAGCTTATATGTAAATAAATTTCAAATTATTTAACCTTAATTCTCTCTCGTCATTTAAATTATTAGTTGTGTCTTTTTCCTACTGAGTAGTAACTTTGCGTGCTGGGAAAACCTGGGTAAATCTATTGCGGATAAGAAGACTTAATAGTAATCATGATAAATTCGTTTAAAATAAATTTCCTAAAGTCAATAAACGGCGAAGAGAGCCGAAAACAACCCAGCATCATATGTTTCGAATGTTCTACCAGGTTCGACGATTTCTGTCCGCACGGGGACTTCGGGGAAGATCTAATAGATTAATTTAGTATTTAGGTCAAATTGAGGGATAACGTTTTATTGCGGTGGGACAAAGTTAATGAAGGGAAACGTTATTGTTTCATTCATATATATATATATATATATATATATATATATATATATATATATATATATATATATATATATATATGTGTGTGTGTGTGTGTGTGTGTGTGTGTGAAATATGTTTTAAAAGATAGCAGATAGCCAAAAGTTAGCCAACGATCAATACAGATATTCCAACATGTCAAGTAGCTAAGCACGAAACTAGTCTATGTGTAGCTCTAAAATCTTTATCCTGTCAGCTGAAAGGCACATAAGAAACGTTTGGGCTTATTTCGCCAGGCAGTAGACCCCCCCCCCTCCAACTCTTGTGTTTTACTGTCTGGGGGTCGCCCCTGATATGGCTGCTTTCCCCATCTCAAACCGTATTACTGAAGGAGGCGTAGTTTTTGGAGCAATGTTCCGATTTTTACAAAATTTCCTCATTTTTTGTTAAAAAATTACCCTTATCCTAATTTACGTAAGATTAAGAAAAATGTATCTCTGAAAAGCTTAAAGATTCGCGAATGACGCGTATTATTTAATATTTAATTATTATTTGATCTCGAGTACTTATAAAGAGTTTAAAAAAAGCAAAAGTACCGCTTATTTTTTCAGTTCAGAAAATTGACAATCATTTAAAATTAAATTTTAAGAGAACACCAAAAATTGATAAACGGGCACCAATTTTTAAGTCGTCAGGTATCTTAGGCAGAAAACAATTTCTCGAAATATTTAAATGCGAATTTGCAATTTGCAAAGAATTTCCTCATTGGCTTCGAAACTTCAGAGGCTCAGTCCAGCGCCCCCTTAACAAGTCTCACAATATATGATTGTAGGTCTTTCCCATGCATTCATCAGTAACTTAAATCACCTGTATGGGGGCGCGGTAATTGCGCTGCGTTTCATAAAAAAGAGAAGGGTTTGACCTTCAAGCGACTTTGGAACGATGAACAGCCAGAGTACCTGTTCACGCGCTGTGTTATTATTCATTCTAAATAAAAATCCTATCGACGTGGAAAAGTCTTCAGTTTTAGAGTTTATTTATCCTACGAAACACAACCAGTGTTAATAAGACTTAATATCTTCCTCTTTTCCTTTGACGAACTTTGGCGAAATTCCTTGTTATGCACACTGAAGTTTCTATTTTGTTGAGATTCTTCCCAAATCTCAAGGTGGGGTGGATGTTGTGAAGCAAAGTCATCGTTCAAGCCAGCCTCGATGTTAGTTAGGAGTTAGATGTTAATATATAGCTTTATGCTGCGTGAAATAGTTCTGAGTCCATGAGTTATAACTTTAATGATTGAGCTTAGTCACTGCTTACTTAGGTGAGATTTAGTATTAATAAATCTGTAGAAGGATCTTAGCAATGGGTCATCAGTGTAGCAGTTGTCGTGTCTAGGAATAGGGCAGAAAAAAATTTATTAAAAGATAAAAACCTAGTGAACTTTCCCTAGTGAAAGTCCTGGCTGATTAGCACAATTACTGTAATATAATTACTAATATATATCACACCTCTGCTAGAACATCTCCGAAATGTTTGATTTTGAAATGATTGCACCACAATGCTCTGTAAGAAGTGTTTCTCATTATCGAATAATGTTATAAGCGTAGTACCAACACAATGTCCTAGGTGGCATTTATTACCCTCTTCCACAACTAGGAGGGGGAACTTGCTCATGCGCGAAGAATGAAAATAAGATTTTTGTCAGTGCCTAATGTTGTTGTATTAAAATGTTCCTGTAATAAAAATGTTCATTAAATTTTATTTGGAAAATAAATGTTTTTATTCGGAAAATAAATTTGTATTTTTTTTCTAACTTGCTGTTGATGTGATCAAGGTTTTTTCTTTGTATTGTGAAAATTATAGATAGCTTGTGCATTAGCATAGAGATATGACAGTATTCCTTGAAGCTTTTCAATCCATGTTGACAAATTGAGGTTACTAGAAGAGGTTTATATCTTGTAATTAAAATTCAAAATCACGCTTTAAAAACTGAAAACAACTTTTATAGTATGTAGTTTTGTCTTCTGAAGTGATTCAAACAATAAGTTTTCCCAAAATTATAAAACGAGGCATTCATAAAACGAGAAATGAAATTTCGACATATATCTTCTTTAGCTTTTTTGAGATGTACACTCTTCTAGCGGAGGTGCGATATATATATATATATATATATATATATATATATATATATATATATATATACAGTGATTTCCGCTTATAAGAATCACGTTTGTTATTACTGTTTTTGATTCTTATAAGCGGTTGATTCTTATAGCCGAAATTTAGGTTTTTGTACAGGAACACACACACACCTATATATACATATATTAGATAATTTACCATAAAATACTCTTTCATTTACATTAATTATCTTTTATTAAAATTATTTTTTATAGTTTTAAAAATACAACTTAATTTTTAGACCTATAAGTAGATACACATGATTATAGTAAGAGAAGAAAAAAATACAATATCTGTTACAAGTTACAACATACCTGCTTAACAGTTTTAACATTTCAACTACAGGAAAGGAGCAAGAAAAAGTTTTCTACGATGGTTTGACGTAATGAAGTTTTCAGGAGGCTGTTTATACCTCTTTCAATACATATAGTCTCAGACGAAGATTCACCTTCTAGCTTACGTTTCTCGGTTTGATAACGTGCTGAATCTATTAATGTCACGTTTTCCTGAATGATAGTGGACACTTCGCCGAAGATTTATGTGTTTTGGGGTCCAGGAAGCCGCAACCAGGATGTGGGGAAAAAAGAGTCCCTATTTTTGTTTGTCAGTGGAGAAAAGTGAAATAGGACTTGGACGGGTAAAGATGTCCCCCGGGTCAAGCAAATAGGACAGTGTTGTGGTAAAGCGTTTAAGGGGAAACTATTATGTTATGTCTAATAAAGAAAGGCATGAATTTTATTTTTTTTCCATCCCATCTTATCAATCTTTCTTTAAAAAAAATTAAAGAACTTCGTGCCTTTTGAGGGTTTAAGTAGCTTTTTTCGAAAAATGAAAGGAAAGAGTGTAAACTGATTCTTAAAACCGGTGGATTGATTCTTTAAAGCGAAAGTTTTAACATGGAAATAATACATTTGTTTTTGTTTTCGCGATATTGATTCTTATAAACGGTTGATTCTTATCACCAGTGATAAGAATCAACCGTTATAAGAATTGTGTTTCACTATAAGCGGTGGTATATATATATATATATATATTTATTAATATTAAGTGTAAAACTACTAGAGTTAACAAGCGAGTCAAAAGTGGTACCTATGACTAATATGGTTTTTATGATTTGGGAGCTGTAACGAGATGGCTTAAATTTGTACCATGGGCCATCTTGGGGGTATCTGTCGAACATGAAGCTCGAGTGCACGCATGCTCAGAAACGTACTGAAATTCTGAGCATGCGCTGTTTATTGGACTGTTATGCTAGACAGAGGCTCGTGCTATACGAATTTCAAATGTAAACAGCACGATGATCAGAGCGAAATTTTTTCAATTGTGTGTGTCGGCGTATCGGTCGCATGGCGTTCCAAATTTACAGTTAGGATATACTATTTTGTGTTTTATTACATTAAATATATCAAATTTTTATTTTATATTAATAAAATTAAAGATGAATCGTGTCGAAACGACAACAATTGTATGATTTATCGTGTAACTCTAATGTGACTTAATAACGAAACATATGCATTTAAATTGAATTACACTCAAAGTGAGTGTGTTTAACAGGCTTTGTTTGGCTCGGATTTTCATTGTAGTTAGTTCTTTAATGGAATGATATTTTTATCCCGGCTGTGAAACATTTGACTCTTCTCTTTAATGAAGATTGTATTTGTTTCTGCTTACCTGTCCCTATTGATAGAGTACCTTCGTGTATTTCTAAGGGGAAGTGGATTGATAGTTTCTTGAAGAATAATATCGGTGTTGTGCTAATGGGTGTTATTATTTTTAATAATAAAGGCTAATAAAATACAGACAACATAAATTTTTTCTGCTCAAAATTATGTAAATTTTAGGAAATTAACATCTTTATAAGGTCACTTAGAGAATTTGATCCATTTCAACAAGTTACCATTTGTTTTTACAATATCATATTATCCCATTAGAATATATTTTGGTACAGATGTGCCAGACGCACCACCTACTAAATTTGGTGATTTTTTGTCTGGCGTGGTAACCAAGCGATTTTGATGAGGTTTTGTTTTGTATTATGTTTTGATTGCATTATTTATTATGGCTGGAATGTCGAGGAAGATCAACTACGCATTTTGGATAGCATTAGGTCTTGATTTTCTAGAGATAGGAATGTTGTTGGTGTTATTAATTATGCATTTGTGGATGGTTTTTTTACATGTGGATAGAGGTCTTTTTTTTCAGTTTTTGTGGGATTCCTGATTTTTAAAATCGGGCTTAAGGTGTGCAAATTGTGAATCCGGAAGTAAAGAAAAAAAATGTTTCAAATGGATATATATGGGTCTGTAGAAGAAAGTTGAATGAGAAAGAGTGTTGTAGTCAATGGAGTCCGAGGTTTGGATCTTGGTTTACTTCCAGCAAGCTGAGTATAGAGGAGATTTTTATTTTGACTTTTGAAATTTTAAATCTGAGAAAGAAGTCTGTCATAGCAAAGGAATAGCAGTTTAGTTAACATACTTTGTGTGATTGGCATCAATTTATTAATGAGACCATTTTGGATTATATTTGTAATACTTCTGAGAAAATAGGGGGTTAAGGATCAGGGCCTTTTTATCGCATGGGCAAATCGGGACTTTGCCCAGGGCCCCCTGATGTTAGGGGGCCTCAAAACCCCCTTGGTGAATGCACCTAGTACTTCTAATAGTATGTACAGCCCATGGATAGTTCTTATTTTTATAAATGTTCGTAAGGGGGGCCCCCAGCGTTCATAATCGGGCCCTGTTAAGGATAAGGTGGTTGAAATCAAAGAATCTATGTTTGGGAAAAAGGAAGTATCATCCAGTTGAGGGGCAGTGGTTATTTGGAAGTGTGGAAAGGGGGATTGTTTTTAGTGGCTGTAGCTGTTAGGACTGAGGAAACTTCTGACTATAAAGGAGTGGATTCTGCCAGGAACTACAATACATTCAGATGGCTGGGAATCATTCAGAGATATAAGAACAGAAGGATTTAAACATTTGTCTGTTAATATTAGTATTTATTTTGTTGACCCTGATTCTGGATGCCATACTAATACTATAGAGAGTACTTGGAGGGATATCAAAAGTACCTTGCTGACTCATAATTATCAAGTTGATTTTCAGTTTTATTTGGCACTGTATATGTTTCACCATCAGTGTGCAGAAATTGGTTACTCATTTAATAAATTAGTGGAAATAGTGAGAGAAATAAAGTGGAAGGAATTTAAAATTTATGTTAAGTTGTATAATGTTTTGTATTT
This sequence comes from Dolomedes plantarius, assembly GCA_907164885.2. NCBI lineage: Eukaryota > Metazoa > Arthropoda > Arachnida > Araneae > Dolomedidae > Dolomedes > Dolomedes plantarius. The sequence continues at coordinate 260,851,628 of OU015490.1, forward strand.
TTATTTGGTTATTTTTCGTATTTCTACTGTGCTTTTTGTCAAAAATAAATTTTCTACATTTTTAGTAACTTTTTTAATGCTGTTTCCCCCTTTTTTGCATGGTAAGTGCACTTTTTCTGTATTGACTTAATTATTTATGCTTTTTGTTTACATTTCACACTTTAAGCCTAAAAGGTCTGTGAAAACGGTCTGTGTGTTTTCCCACCAAAATTTTTTGGTGGCAACTTTTTGTCAACACTATGTGTCTGGCACATCTGTTCCTATATTTCTTTGAGCAGTCATTTCATATCATCATCATTGGTATGACAGCCCATTTTGGGTCTTGCCTTCTTTAGAAGCTTGTCTCGGCTTGCTTTCTTGAAAGCAGATTTTCACCCCATTTTTCTTCCAGTAATTTCAAGGTGTCTACAGAGTCTGCCATTAAATAAAATTTACGTTGCACATAGTTTAGCTTAAAGTTTATTCTTAGATTTGTTATATATTCATTCAGTTCCTGAATAATTTAAGTGATCATTCTTAGAATTATGAATATTAAAATTATAATCGCTTATTGGTTGATATACTAAATATAAGAATGGATTTAAGTTAATGAATTCACTATAGCTGCTGCAGTGTAGATTATGTATTTTGTCCTCCATAATTTTCTCTTATACATGTTAGCTAAACATGCTTTCACTGATTCAAATTCTATGAGGAAAGTGTTCATCTTGTACTCATGTTTTTTAGCCCTTCAAATATATCTTATACTCTTTACTTATCCATGGACAGTGTTTTAATGAGTTATGCTTTATATGCAGATGTGCTGTTCTATAATTGTATTTATATATACTCTGTAAATGTCATGTTAACTATAGTTTTAGTTGTGCTTGATGACTTAGGAAATAGCTACATAAAATATACTTCAACCAAATTTTTACTTTAGGTTTTATCAAGCATCTCGTTATCACCAAACATTATGTAGGCTTCTAAGGAAAGTTGATAGCAGTTATGTCAAATATAACAATTATCATATCAGTAAGTATATTTTGTCTGTATACCTTGTCTATAAATTTTTAAAAATTTATTTCAACTTATTATTTGCAGATAATGAATGTTTAATAAATTCTCTGATTATGCACAACTTCATAAGATTAATTAAAAAAGTTAGGGCTACTCTTACTACAGGAAGAATGGTGATATGTCATATGCTAATTAGAATTCAATTCAGCCAAACATTTATATCTTTTATTTAAAAAAAGTTTAATACGTATGTATGCATGCAAAAAAAAATCAATAAAAAAAAAAAATCCATTATGGATCAATTTTGCCTTTGTTATAGCAGCATCACATTCATAAATTTTTTATCTTTGGACGTAATCCTTAGTGTGATATATTATGAGGCTGACTGGGAAATCAACAGATTGTTTTATATGTATATGATCGGTACTTTTTCGTTATAAGCACTACACTTGGCAGCACATTTTTAACCTTGGCGATGCACAGGTACAACACATCGTATTTACGAATGAAATAACTCTGGATTTTACGCAAATGTTAGGAGACACCTGATTTGCAAATACGACACATTGTATCAGCGCATCTACAAGATCAAAAAGGCATATTGACAACCACAAATAATGAAGTATATAATCTCTTTGACGAATCAGAAAAATACAATATTTATTTTATCTGAAATAACACATGGAAGGAAAGAAATACAAACTAAAGTAAGCGTATTTAATTACAGCATTCAATGAAGTCTCGTTATCTCCATGACCACGAAAATAATCGTCCTCATATCGTCTCGTGATCCTTGAATTTCGAGATTTGTATATTATAGTATTGTAATCTGCGAATCATTAGTGTGATTATATCGCTTTACATTTCTCTCGTTGAGGCGATTTTTGAAAATGCGCCAAATTGGTGTGAAAACGATTGTAGTGCTTATAACGGAAAAGTACCATATGATCTTTTATGGACTGGATGAGAAAAGTTTTTTGGTACTTCCTTATTAAAGCAGCCCCCACAAACTTTTGCTAAGGCAGGTCACAAACTTTTGCCAATTGCATTCCATTCCTCTGCATACAGTTTCTGGCTGCCATATTTCTGAAATTTCTTTTTATATGGCCTTTTCTCGTCCAATGTACTTCTGCCACTTGAATTCTGCAAGGCACAATTCAAAGTTATGGCAAGCCATGCCATGTTGATTTTTATTCCGCATCTTAGCAGAGTCCTACATTGTTTGGACATTTTGTGTATGAGCAACCATTTCTGGACCAACAAAATGGTAGTTATGGTAATCTGCATTTTGGAATTCCTCTGTTTTGTACGCTCGCTAACTGTCTGAATACTTCATTTACATAGTCTATGGACTCTGCCATAAGTGTGCTTGTTTCACTATTTGGTGCTAAGATAAGCAAGCATTCCTCAGATTTTTGGCATATCCCATCGAAAATCCACTGTTGTGGAAGAAGTTAGTCTTTTGTCAAGGTTTCGTCTATTTCCAAAATTTTATCCTAGCTACCTCTTCATCTTCTAAGTTGTTGGAATAAATACAGCAAACACACCTCAAGTGCAGTAAGGCTAGTTAGGAATGCAAGCTGTTTGGTGATGAGGCAAAATTTTGCAGGAGCCGCTTTAATAACAAAATACTAGTTTTTAATAAAGTTGGGTACTTCTTTTTTCAGGAAATAATGTTCACTGGCTAGGCCTTTTAACATGGCATAGTATACTTTTTTTGGTACATTCCCATTATACCGACCTGTCACCAACCTTACGTAAAAAGTTGCCAACAGTAAAAAAAATGTGGTTAATCTATATATATAAAACAGTTCCGTAACTGACTGACTGACATACAATGCACAGACCAAACCGCTGGACCTAAAGGGCTGAAATTTTGGATGGCAATTCTTCTTATAGTGTAGGGGTGCACTAAGAAAGATTTTTGAAAAATTCTTCTTAAATTTTTTAAAATTAAATTTTTAAGCTGTTTTTGTACCTTTTTTTAAAGTTTGCATTTAAAATAATAATCTGATGGTTATAAAATTTATATCCCAAGAAAGATCATAAAAATTCCTTTAAAATGAAATCTTTTTCGAATCTTTACCTTCATTTTCTGATTTTTGGTAAATTTTTAAAGATTAATTTTTAGAATTTAATTTATTAAATGCTGATCATGTGATTTCTTTTACTGTTACTTTAAATAAATTTATCGTCACGTGCATAACAACTAAATAGACAAAAGAGATTTTTATTTTCTTGCTAATGCGGCAGATGATCGGACATTATCCAAAAAAATATTAAAATACAGTGAAAGATATGATCCTCAAACTGTACTATATCCTAAAGTATGTTCTGTTAGCTTTAATTTGAATATTTTCTTCTACATTATTTTGTCTATAAAAATATCCGTTACGATTTTTTTATAAATACTAGCCGCTGCGCGACCAGCATGGTCGCTTTTAGATTTATATTTTCTTTTGCAAAACAACTCAATTGAAAGTAACATATGTAAGGAATGTTACCATTACCTGTCATCATAAATATACGTTGTTAAGGGGTAGTGAAAACTCAGACAAAAAATTTATAATCATTGATAAATTCACTATAAGGCTGATTCTAAAACATCATGATTAAAAAATGTGAATTTCCATTACTTCAGAACAGAGTTAAAGATAAGTCTGAGAAACCCAACACCAATGATTTTAAAAATTATATCTCTCACTGTATGTACTATTTTTCAAAACTAAGATATCTACACTTTATCATTACATCAAATAAGAAATTGTTGGGGAAAATTTTCACTTATAAAATGGAGTGAAAATTCAGCAAATACTAAAATATAGTATAGATTACATTTCTCTCTGTATGTATTATTGTTCGCAATTCAGATATCTCCACTTAATCATATTAAATGAATAAATTAAAATTATTCATGAGTAAAATACAGCAATTAAATTGTACGAAATTACGTGCTATCGTCGAGCCACACGCGGACAGCCGCTAATGTTTACATCCGGTAGTTGCAGCCGTTGCCATTCGGATTGTAGAAATATCATCGATTTTTGTGCCGCATACCTACGCGTTTTATATATATAGATATTTTTTTGTTTTTTTTACGTCAATTGCATACATTGATCATTGTATTTATTATAAATATATATATATTTATTTATTTATTTTTTTGGCATTAATTGCATACATTGACTGTTGTATTTAATTTGAATATATGCTGTAGCGAAGTACAGGTTTTCAGCTAGTTATATTATAAAGTTGCTAGTTAAAGGAATACAAGAAAATGCTTTCTTCCCATACCACATTTCCACATTTGCAAACATTTTAATATTAAAGTAAAAAAAAATTATAAAATGGAAGAGGGAAAAAAGGAAATACTGGCTTTTCACCTCAAATATTTTTTTGCAAATTGCATTTCGACTTTCAATGGTATAAATATCGTTATCCCTTTCATGTGGTATCATTACATGCAGGAATTTCATTTACATGAAGAAGTGTACGTTAGAAGAAGGCAAAACAATTCCATTTAAGTGTATGTAAGAGGTGGAAAGAGCTACATCAAAAAATAAATCTTTTCATGTCCTTATCTGTCCACTTCTTACATACACTGAAATAGAGTTGTTTTGTTAGTAATGCAGTGATTTTACCAATGATTTGTAAGTAGATGTTCAAATCATACTATGATTTATCATAAAATTTACAGTTTATAAACTAAAAACCCAAAAATGCAACTTATGAACCACATTTTTCAATTTATCTCTTGCTCCCAGTTAATGAAAAAGCACCAAAATAAATTCTTACCTTAGAGTACTACTGTTTATTTATAGGAGTTAAACATAATTTTGAAAAAAATTATGACTGTATCACTGTAGACACAAAACATAAATAAATATCCATTTCTACCATTTCCAATTTTATTACCATGTTTTTATTAACTTGCTTTCTTGTTTGTGTGTATGTGTATGTGTTTGTCAAGTACAAATCTTGCAATTGATTTTTAACTAACTTCCTGACTAGATAGACGTTTGAACTTTTAGAATAGCTCAGAACACGATGACAATGCAGTTTTTTAATACTTTTAGCCATCTTTAAGCAGAATTAAATTAATTTTCAGTTAATTTTGTTTTGTAGACTGGTTCAGCCATCTATTGGCCGGAACGAGAACGAAAAGTTATATGCAAGTTAACTTCCAATGAACTTGATTTTCTTTCAAGTTAATGGGATAATTCAGCAAAATTTTTAAAAAAAGTAGCATTGTCAAGTTTATATGATTCAAGAGAAAATTTCAAAACATGGTATATAAAAAATTGTTTTTATCTTGTAATTATTTTTTGTGTTTAAAAAAATGAGTGATCCTCTTTCAGGAAGGTCTTTATTTATACAGACGCAAGAAACGCCAAATCCCAACAGCCTTAAATTCCTTCCAGGGATTACAGTTCTTGAGTGTGGCACCTTTGAAGCCCCCAATTTGATGGTAGCATCCAAGTCACCATTGGCTCGTCAGCTCTTTCAGATCGAAGGTGTCAAGTCTGTATTTTTTGGTCCAGATTTCATTACCGTTTCAAAGGTGATATGCTATATTGCTGTAATTTATTTTTCGCGAAATTATCTTGTTGAGTACACTAAACTTATAAAGTTTTTATTCAGTATAATCAGGGCTGGATATAGTTATGTGCAATACGACTATGTCATCTATTATTGTTATTGTTGTTTGTAAACTGCCCATTGCTACTTCTCTGGTCACCAAAGAGATGAATAATTGTTGATTTTGATCTGTGTACCTTTTGCTGGGGACTGTAACCTTGTTATTGGTATTGAATAGCTAAAATAGCAGAGCTCGTGTCTGAATTGATACAAAAGAAAATATGAAACATCAAGTAAAGTAATTAGTATTTATTTAAAACTAATAGGAATGTATTGAGACTACCTCGATATATTTCGAGGATGATAAAAAAAAAATACTTGTGTAATATCTGAGCCTATCAGAGTTCATCTGAGCATAAAATGACATCCAGTACATTAAAAATCAATAGTACGTAGTTCTGCAACAGATAAACATATACAAGTTATATATAGCCATCAATCTGGTAGAAATAAGTTGTACAATAGATCTCATTCAGCCAATCTGAATCGGAAGTAAGATTGCATGAGAAATTTTCATCAACTGCTATGCAGGAAAAACACAACAAGCGTCTCTGTTAAACTTTGTTTTGACATCATATCAGCAGAGCTATTTCAACATTAGAGAATGAAGAAGTGTCGATATGAGAAGCCTTTAGTAATTTGTCAACAATATTACTTGAAATAGGTTCCTATTCTCAAGTACTGTTTATTGTATACAACAGTACTAGATAAATACCTCACTATGGCATATATGAGTACCATCCATTATGTAGACTGAACTCACTTTAGTGTAGGCCTTAATCTGCATATATGGGGAACTGCTAAAAATAGGATGTCCAAGGAGGGACTACAGATTTAACAAATAATTTTGTCTCGAGGTAGGAGATATGTGGCACAAGGTATGGACAGCCTTGGATTGATGTCATTCAAACTGAGCTGAGAAACAAATTCTGTCTCTAATTAAAGTTTCTTTTGTTCCCTTAACAACGAATAATGAATTCTGTAACAATATGTATGATATAGATAATATTACAAATTGTTTGCAGGATCTGTTTGATGCTCTGTATGCATAATTTTTGGAACATCTCGGGGCAGAAATAGTAGACTGCTTCATTTTGATAGATGTGATATTTGAATTGGTATAGAAAAGTACATATGGAAAACATTGTTTTGCTGTAATATCAAAATAGCAGCTACTTTACCCCTCAAACTGATTTGCAGAAACTCAGCTTGGAGTAAAATTTTTCATGCTTTAAAATTCTAAGGCTATCTTTTGTTCCCTAAATTTTTGCTCTTAACACTTTGTTCCAGCTACACACATGTCCCCTGAAATTCCATTTATATTTTGATATTTTATCTGATATCAGGTTCTTGCTATGTTTCATGCTTAGCGATGATCAATTTGGTTCATTTCATTTAAATTGAGTTATTTTATTTAGTCAAGTGTTCTTATTCCTCAAAGGAGTTCACCCTGACATTTAATAACTGTGATCAGTCATTAAATATGGGTTTAAGGTTGTGTTTTTATTTTGGGAATGTAAGCCATTATTTTACGTCTTTAAAGGTTGTTCTAAAATCTCTGTGATCAGAAATGGTATCAGAAAAACCCCAAAGCAACGTTTGAACTTCCTAAATGCCTTATTGTTCTATAGATACATTAAGTGTGTGGTATTTGAACCCGTAAATGGTAACATCTGTCGGAATCGCTCTAACAGTAACATCCGTCTATGTGACTAAGTTGGATTTTTAGCTCATTACTTATGTAACTTTCCAATTTTCATTTCATTTTAGACCAACCCCAAAGCAACGTTTGAACTTCCTAAATGCCTTATTGTTCTATAGATACATTAAGTGTGTGGTATTTGAACCCGTAAATGGTAACATCTGTCGGAATCGCTCTAACAGTAACATCCGTCTATGTGACTAAGTTGGATTTTTAGCTCATTACTTATGTAACTTTCCAATTTTCATTTCATTTTAGACCAACCCCAAAGCAACGTTTGAACTTCCTAAATGCCTTATTGTTCTATAGATACATTAAGTGTGTGGTATTTGAACCCGTAAATGGTAACATCTGTCGGAATCGCTCTAACAGTAACATCCGTCTATGTGACTAAGTTGGATTTCTTAGCTCATTACTTATGTAACTTTCCAATTTTCATTTCATTTTAGACCAACCCCAAAGCAACGTTTGAACTTCCTAAATGCCTTATTGTTCTATAGATACATTAAGTGTGTGGTATTTGAAACCGTAAATGGTAACATCTGTCGGAATCACTCTAACAGTAACATCCGTCTATGTGACTAAGTTGGATTTTTAGCTCATTACTTATGTAACTTTCCAATTTTAATTTCATTTTAGACCAACCCCAAAGCAACGTTTGAACTTCCTAAATGCCTTATTGTTCTATAGATACATTAAGTGTGTGGTATTTGAAACCGTAAATGGTAACATCTGTCGGAATCACTCTAACAGTAACATCCGTCTATGTGACTAAGTTGGATTTTTAGCTCATTACTTATGTAACTTTCCAATTTTCATTTCATTTTAGACCAACCCCAAAGCAACGTTTGAACTTCCTAAATGCCTTATTGTTCTATAGATACATTAAGTGTGTGGTATTTGAAACCGTAAATGGTAACATCTGTCGGAATCACTGTAACAGTAACATCCGTCTTTGTGACTAAGTTGGATTTCTTAGCTCATTACTTATGTAATTTTTCCAATTTTCATTTAATTTTAGTTCTGCATTTGAGGTATTATTGATTTATAAAATATATGTACACTTCGTTTTAAGTTTAATATAACTTTGTTTAAACCTTTAAATGTGTTTTTCTGTTATAAGTCAAGAACCATTCAAGATAAATGGTTCAAACTTGGAACACATCTTTTAAAATTATTTTTCTTTAATTTTGATTCAGCAAATTTGAAAAAAAATATTTTACTCTTGAAAATATGATCTTTTAAAAATAAATTACATCATTTTTTTTTTTATTTTTTTTATTTTTTTTTTGAAATTTTTTCTTTAAATATTTTTAAAAAGTACTATTTCAAAAAATTTGTTAAATCAAAATTAAAACATATATTATTATTTCTGTTTAATGAAATGAAAAAATTTGAAATTCGAGAAATAATATTTCGAGTTAGAATGATTTTAAATTACCCCACTTTTTTTATGATGTGATTTTGTTTACAAATTATATCACAAAAGAATTGAAAATTTCTCTTCGGAGGACACAAATAGTTTTCCGTCAGCTGGATGTCACATGGCGCCAAGTCGTTGCCTATCATAAACGTGAGAACGAGAAATAGTCTATATATATATAAAACGCGGCACAAAAATCGACACTATTTCTACACTCCGAATGGCAACGGCCGCAACTACCAGATGTAAACATAAGCGGCCGTCGTCAACATGGATTTACACACTGAAATCAGGAATGTTCGAAAGCGAGCTGCACGATCAAGGGAAAATTGGGAACAGTCTCAAGAAAGAAAGCGAAGAAGAAATAATTCATTAAGAGAGAGCATAAATGTTCGCGAGGTTAGGCTTAACCGTCGCCGATATAGCAACCGACAGCCAGTAATAGTTAATTTTCTACACTTTTTTCGGTACTTGCTGAATTCTTACTCTATTTTATAAGTGAAGAAATTTTCCCGACAATTTATTATTTGATAGGATTAAGTGTAGATATCTGAATTGTGAACAATAGTGCATACAGAGAGTGATGTAATCCCCACTATATTTTAGTACTTGCTGAATTTTTACTCCATTTTTTCCCCAACAATTTCTTATTTTATGCAATGATAAAGTGTAGATATTTTAATTTTGAAAAAAATGACATCAGAGAGATGTAATTTATAAAATCATTGGTGTCTTATCTTTAATTATGTTCAGAAATAATGGAAATTGACATTTTTTTAATCACGATGTTTTAGAATCAGCCTTATAGAGAACAAAGCATATTTATGATGACAGTTCAGTTGCAAAAAATATAAAACTAATGGTCGTGCAGCGGCTTGTTTCGTGACATACAACAAATACAAATTAAATTGAAACATCTTTGAGCATTTCAGTTCCATTAATTACGTGAGGCTTTTAGCACCCAGTCTGACGGTGTAAAATTGCGAGAAAACTGGGTTATATCAAGTAACACAACAGTTCCAGTGGAGTATTCTTTTACGAATTCTAGTCGATTTTCTTGCTGTGATATGTTCTTAGTAGTCTTAAATAAAAATAATTAAGCAAATTATGTTTTTTAAAACAAATCCAACGCAATCAAACACAGATTAACATATTTACATTCAAATACGCATTTTTGAAAAATCTCACACTGTCCGACCACGGAAGCAAGGTCCCTGGAAGCTGTTACGCATGCGCGAGAAAAGCTAGTCTACTTGGAAAATAGGGGAAAGCGTCATATTTTCGGATGTGTTTGTTTATGAAATGCGGAATGTATTTCAGACTGCTTTTTGTCCGCAATTTTAAAGTTATTTTTTAAAACTTTATTTTTGATCGAATATGTGAATAATAATTTCAAAATAATAAAAAGAAAGAAGCAAATTTATTTAAAAAATAGGAGTTTTATAGGAGTGGATATTTTCGGATTACATCACAATCAAAATTATCTAAAGCTACGTTTTCGGTGGTTCTTTTTTTCTGACGTTTTCTCGGAGATTCAAATTTTGGAGTTTCTTCACCCTTTGCTTCTTTGCGTATTCTTTTTACACTGGACATTGATATCCCGGTCATTTCACTAGCTCTCTTTAGGGATTGCGAAAGTGGAACAATAACATTTCCTTCTAGTGCTTCTTTATCACACAATTTAATTACATTGTGTATTATCCGTTTACAATCACTACGGAACGGCTTATTCCGAGCAGTTGTGTTGGGTAAAGGATCCAGTAATTTTAATATAATAATCAAAATAACAGACGAGGAAAAAGCAAGCAAGCTCAGTTAGTAACCGATTCTAAAGAATGTCGAGAGAATACGAGACTTTTCCCCCTCCTTCCTCAGCAGCCTTACCTACAGCGTGAATAGAATCGTCTTGGCACTATGCCAATCGTGGTTCTTCGTACTGTGGTCGAACAGTACTATCAATCACGACTGTAGATGTATGACGCCGTTTGGGTAGGAGATTATATTTGCGGTTGACAGTAAAATGTCCGTAGCCAGATCGTGAAATCCATCTCAGTCTATGCGCAAAACGAATAATATATTTGAGTTGCTAAGCCGATTCTGGGAGAGAAAACGATTGCGTCTATTCACTTCATTTTGTTCTTAAACGAAAGATTTTAATCTATAGATGTGTCAAAGTTGGTTTTTGTAACCGCAATTTCTATTACACTCCAAGATAGATGTCTGCGCATGTTTATATCTGTCTTTAGAAACTCACTGTTTCTGCGCATGCTCGGTGACGTTTATTCCGAGGAGTCTCTCTAGATCTCTCTCTGCCATTTTTATTTTTATGATAATTATGTTTGTGAAATATAAGTTTAAACCTCATGGAAATTGTTTATTTTACGCTGTTAAATGAGCGATAAATTACAATTTTAAAAAAAAAAAAATTGCTTTCTGCGCATGTTCAGTGACATTTTTAAATCTGGTTTTAGATACTCACTAAGCATGAGTCCGCATTAATTTGTTTCTGCGCATGCTCAGTGACATGTTTAAATCTGGCTTTAGATACTTACTAAGCACGATGCCGTATAAACAAGTTAATTTGTTTATTCATAGGAATCTCTCTGTCTGCCATTTTTATGTTTGTGAGATTGAACGTGACGGCGCCCTATTGGGTTCCATGGTCATTTTTCTTATGATTTTCAACATTAGGCAACGGAAAGGTATCGAGATACTTTAATTTCTATTAGTGTTGCATGTAAAGTTAAAATTGGTTCCGATTTTGTGTGCAGGCAGATGAAGATGTCGAGTGGAAGGTGTTGAAGCCGCAGATCTACGCCACCATCATGGATTTCTTTGCCACGGGTTTGCCAGTCGTATCGCAACAACAGACACCGTCACAAACAAGTAATTTTTTAAACACTTCAACGTTAATTGTTATGAGCCTTAACATAGTTTTTAACAATCATATGATCCATAACAAAAATTGGACGCTGTCAAAAGCTTGTCACGCGATCTCCCCCGAAACCGCTGGGGGTATGGGGTCGATACCAATGGGGGGACCAGAGTAAGACATGTCTCATCTGTGTTAATTTTATGTTTTGTGGGAAAATATTGACTTTTTCATCTTCAGATTACAAAAAATGATCGTAGAATTTTCATCTTTTTACAATCTAAGACCTCATTTGTTAAAAAATATTTTAAAACAGACTAATATTTTCATCCAAAAATGAAACAAAGTTTTTCAAGAGATATCGTGGATGTAATATCGATGCTCCTCGAGTTTTTATCTTACAAAGAAAATATTTACATCATCTGAAAACTTTCTTATTCATATAAACCTCATTTCAAGTCTCTATCTTAAAATTTCGATTTTTTAATTGAATTTTAAAGCTGATAATTCAACAGTGATGAAAAGCACTTCGAATAAGGGTGACAACAGTAAATGGATGGAAGCTGTTACATTGGCCGAGAATCACCCCTACGTATCTCGCTATTAGCCCTAACGGAGGAAAGATATAAAAATAATTTAAAAGAAACTAAAATAAAATTCAAAATTCTCCTTACTCACCCTCAGGCGGTCTCAAAAAGCCTAAAATAATTCAAATCGGCCGATAGTTAGTAAATTAATCATACCAAAACTCAAATTCACGATTGTAAACAAACGATCTTTGTTGCCTTTTTCATTTTAGAAGTTCATTTGTTCAGTTTATTATTATTATTTTTCAAAAGGGAAATGTATCTTTATCAAAATAAATACTTGATGCGCGAGCGTTATTTTATACTGAATTCTTGAAATTTTTTTGCCTCGAAAGAGAAGCAGAGAGTGGCAACAAAGGTTAAACTCTCAAATATTGTTTTGCTGTTTGCAATAACAAATATTTTTTTTACGAGTAAAAATATTCCCTTATCAGGGGCCCGAGGCGAAGCCCCTATTTATTTTTCTCATTGTGTAACTACTCAAACATCCATCAATTCTATTGTTATTCAATTTCATATTTTAAAAAGACCGTAGTGTCCTAACTGAATTTAATTCACACTGTGCTCGTCACGTGCTGACGCAACGCATTGCGTCACGTAATGTTCAGGGAAAATACGATGGGATGAATGAATGTTTAAAAAGCTATTTGTCATGAAATAAATAAATCGACTTCTAAATGTGCCGGAAAAATGCATCGATACCAAAATCCTTCCCACATTTTTGAACGTTGGAATGAAGAGACTCTTTGCCAGGAGGATAACCATTCATAAATTAATAAATAGAAACGAAAAATGCTTCAATTCATTTAATACGGACGTTTTTTCATTTCTATATCCCTTGTAAAGTCGGTGTACTCGATAGGAGACAACTTACGACGCCATCTATCGGCACATTTTGGAATGAACGATTTTATCTCCAAGAAGGTTCGAGATGAGTCGTTCGGCACCATCGATCGAGTGAGGAACAGGAATGTATAAAATGGACATTCGTTTGGTCACGTGCAGCTGACAAATTCTTGATTCCTTTAGGGGATTCGGACGATGATGACGATGAGACGGTGCAAATGATCAAGGAGTTGCTTGAGACGCGCATTCGACCCGTCGTGCAGGAAGACGGAGGGGATATCATTTACATGGTAGGTCTTGCTTTTTCGTTGGGATGGACCCTTCACGTTCCGAATCCCTCTTTGATGCATTTTTGTTGTCGTTTCAGGGTTTCGAGGACGGCATCGTCAAGTTGAAGATGCAAGGTGCGTGCACCAGTTGTCCCAGCTCTGTGGTGACCCTGAAGAGCGGCGTCGAAAACATGCTGCAGTTTTACATACCCGAGGTCAAAGGCGTCGTGCAGGTACAATCTTGGATTGATTTTAAAGGAGCAATGGCGGCTCAGGTCCAGGGATTGGATAGGATGACCAGCCTTCATGTACGGAAGATGTTACTATTACACCTTCGATAGTTGAAGGGGAAGAGAAAAATTTAAGCAATTATTAAGAATAAGAATTTAAGTTAAACTGAAAATTTAGAGAAGGTGAGATGAAAAAATAAACGAGTTTAAGATAAGGTGGCCCTCTTCAGGATCATACAATTCGTAATGAGATGATTGCGCGGGGGGAAAATGAAAATATCAAGGAATAGGCGATTGGACATATTGGATTTGGAATAGGCGATACCACAACGTAGGGTTTCGTAGGTCAGCGCGATGCCACTGCGCCACGGCAGGACACAAGCAGGTGAGCGAGATAGAAAGAATATCGCGAATGGGAAGTTAATGTTAGCTCCTAAGGAGACACGCTTACGATTAGCAGGAAGAGAATAATCGTAATCAGGGAATTCTGCAATTATTTCATTACGAATATTAGGTAGGTAGAAATTTTATGAGCCTGTTTCGTGAGTGTAGAAATGCCGAAGTCGCATTCGACATGTACCGGAAAGCTCGGCGGATTTGCTTGAGAGTTGTAATTTATGAATATGCGGTCTGTGCAGACAGCAGCGTGTGCACAACACGCTATTTGTAAAGGAGAACTTTGCTTCTCATTGACTAGAAAATAAAGTACGGAGTTGCATGATGACAGCATTGCACTTACTAATAGTATTGGTAATGGGGTTTTAGATTTTGGGCTCTTAGGGTTTTATATATATACAGTGGAATCTCGATCGATCGTCTTCCCGTATGTGTCGTTTAAATCACCCAGTCCCGATGTTCCTATTGCTTTGTTATGTTCAGTTGAGTCGGTCCCTTGAAAAACGATAGATGGAGATTCCACTCTATATACACAGTCCAGTCATATTAATGTGACCACCGCCTACTTTTGACGTCAACGCAGAAGGCACGTGTCATCAGCAAATTTGGTGTGTTGTAAGCGTTCGGAAAATATTTCAGTTATTTCGATCCGGGCACTATCCAAAATCAGCGAACCACCAACAGTTACCGCACCTATGTTGATCGGCCAGTACCGCAACTGGGTGGCTTGAACACCCTTGCGGACCATGTTCGCCCCTACATGCGAAGATGAGTTGACCGCCAGCAAATTCCCAACTCTCTTCCTGCACGTCTCGACATCGTCTCATTTTAAATGTAAACTCATTTAGTATTATATCGGCGTTCATTAGTGCACAACAATCATTAATTATTATTATTTTCCAAACTTTGAATGGGACTGATTTCGATTTATTAGCTCCATACATTCGTGGAAGTGGAACAAAAGAAAGGAACATCGTGGAAGTCCGATATTCAAAGTCTGTCTCATTTTAAAAAAATTTCAAATAATGATGATTGATGGGCACCTTTAAAATTAGGTAACCAGGTTACTCTAAAGGGCACTCAATCGGTCATTTTCCACGGCTGTTTGAGCCATTTTCCAATTAGCAAAATGATATATACATAAATAATATATATATATATATATATATATATATATATATAAATATATGAATATAATATATTTATATATATATATATTTATTTATTTATTTATTTATTTATTTATTTATACAGTTGGCTCTCTGTTTAACGACGATCTCTATTTAAAAACGAAATTTCCCAGTCCCGGCCCCTCCGACGTTATGGGAAATATTTTCCCACAAATTCTGTTTAAGGACGATTTTTCACGGTCCCTTGAAAGTCGTTAAACAGAGAGCTAACTGTATATATATAATATATATATATATATTTATATATATTATATATATAAATATATATATTATATTTATATATATATATATATATATATATATATATATATACACACATTTTATTATGACGGTGCATAATAAAAAATGTAGGGTAATGGACTCTAAAGAAAATCCTCTGACGTATGCGTCATCGATTGCAATCCTGGAAGTGATAAGTCGCCATTCCACATTGCGAGCCGAAAGGTGTCAGATCCGGCGACCGTGGTGGCCCAAATTCCATTGAATGTCGATTCGCGAACCGTTGAGCGGTGTTTGGCGAGTGGCTGGCCTCGTCCTCAGGGAGGAGCACATTGTACGTCGCTGGACGTTATCAAATGTCAGAGTTGCACTCAATGCTTTATTTTGAAAAAAAAAAAAGAATATTTCAGGTAGTCTCCTGTAACGAAACTACCGCGATCATCGTTTGGGCACGACGAATATCTGAGGGGTCGTTCTTCGTTGTTTGTGAAGACTTGTTTCGTGTGTTTCAGGTGACAGACGAAGTGGACGAAATCGCCGAGGTGGAATTTAAGAAATTGGAAGAGAAGCTGGAAGGCGCGGATAAGTAGCAATGAATCTGTGTGTATTTAAGTGAACCCGGACGGGTCAATAAAATGTAGCATTTCGTGAGCCACACCCTGTCCTGTCTAATTAAGAGACCCCACAAAACATTACACTTTTCACTCATACAAACACGTCTATAAAATGACGTTATATGCGGGAAATTGTTAACACTGTATATATGAAATAGGAACAGCTGTAAAGGGGACTGGATTAAAACATATTATATTTATTTGTCGTTTATTACGCAGTTCCCCATAGTATAGTAAGGGAGCTAGACCGTGTGACATCATTATCAGGAAGAGCCCGGCTTTTAGCTGTGCTGACATTTTTATATCGGGAATATACAGAAGAATTGGTGTAAGCGTTACGTCACGGACTAGGGCGTGTCCGATGTTTCTTGTCTACAGGATTCATGCTAAAATATTTTGACCCGATCCCCTTGATTAAAAAAATAATTTATGCGGTAGGTGGTAACTTTAAAATCTGATGTTATATCAGAATGGATGAGCATTGTTTATGGATCTAAATTACATGAATCCAGAGTTATCTGAAATATGATCAGACAATAGATGGAAAAAGAAAGTATTCCAATGAGACATTCTCCAATTAGAGCTCATTCTTTTACACTGCGTTAATTTTCATAAAAGAATAAATGTGCCTTCAAAACAGTTTCTTTCGGACATGCCTCAGCAACTTTCTAGCGTATTGAGAGCGAAAATTAGTCGGTAGCGTTTTTGTACCCAATAAATTTCAGCTTGAAATTCGGGTGGTCACCGAAGCAGTCAATGTCGTCACCGTTCAAATTTGAATTTTGTTGAGAGTTTAGCTTCTGTAACTAGGCGTGACTTCTCAAGCTAAATGTGATTGTTGTTGCAAACGATCCTCGACCTTCAGATGACCGGGCGGTGTTCCTGAACAATTCGACCACACAGTTGCAGACTTGAAATGAATTGGACACAATCGAGGTACACGGCAGTATTCACCAAAAATGGAGGGACATCTCATAATTTAATAGCGGCGACTTCGAAGAACAATTACTAAAGAATACTAACATTTAAACTATGTACAGAAATATTTACAAAAGGCTTGAAGCAGTGGCGTAGCTACATATTCAGAGCCCTGGAGCAAGTAAAATTGGTGCGCCCACTTGTTTCTTGGAAGAGTTCTGCTGAAATTTGTTTTCTATCTACTCTTATTTCGATTTAAAACCTTACTTAATAACAATTTATTTGAAATTCAAGACATTTCAACAATAAGAAATTCAATTTAGTAAATATGAATATAATAATAAAACAAATTATAATTCTTTAAGTACGGAGTACCCACTAATATTATTATTATATATTTTATAAACTCTTGACAAAATGTATTTCAGCATGTTTAGTTTTTACATAAAAAACCCTTCAAAATTGTTGTTTTCTCGTTTGCAAGTCGGTCAATCATTTTCTCCAGATCAAGTTGACAAGCTATTGTTCTTTCAATTGATATCGTGGCCAAAGGGCTAAGACGGTGTTGTGAGATGTTGCTTCTTAACCCTATCACTGTATCGTTTCGTAATATACCCTCGGACCCCATATTGTAATTTACATATTTTATACGATTTACATCACATGAAAGTTAATTTTGAATTGATTTAATTATCTTATAAGTATTTAACGATTATTCAGATATTTTCTTAAACAATTTTATTTATAACACTAAGAACATAATAATTTTACAATCATATTTATAGATTCATTCTGCATTTCTAAATGTTCGCTGAACATACCTCACAAATGGTCTTCTGATGTTCCGGGCAACACGGTATATGGCAATTAGTACATCGGGTCTTTACTTTTCTATCCAAAGAACGTGGACATAGCTGGCACCGTACCTTTTTATTTCGCTCTTGAATTCCGGGTCCTGTAGCTGAAGCATTTAGTGTCGGAATTTCAATGAATGATGAACTCCAGACTGCAGCGATTGAACGTTCTGAAGTCTTCTCTGAATGAGGTCATTGACAAGGTCTTTCAGGAACAATCGACGTCGATGGCGCTTCCCAGATTCCCAATCTGGATATTTCAAAATCCAAATTATGTATCCAGCAACAGCTGCGCAGTCGAGCATGTTGAACCAGAAGACCATAGGCCAACGGCGTATTTTTCGCTTGCATGTGTACAATCTGCATAAATGGTCAAAGTTGTCAACTCCAGATTTTGTTGCGTTGTAATGAGTAATAATTTCTGGCTTATTGTCTTTCTCCGCAATGACATTTTTGTCATGATTCATGGAAGATAGCAAAATGACTGGAGTGTAGCTAACTAAAGTCAGTTGTTTATCAAAACAAAAGATAGAAGACTTCTCTTCACGCTGACGATTTGGTAGCAATTCTTTTGGGACTTCTTTTCGAATTGTTCCAACCACAGCTAGTAGATCCTCTGCTAACTGAGCGCTGGTGAAGTAATTGTCCATGGTAACGTTGCGTCCTTTGTTCTTCCAAGGGTCAACTAATCGCCTGGCGAGATCACAAACATTTTTTGCTCCAACTGTAGTACCAGGTTGTCGTCCAACATACACTTCTCCTTTCAAAGGAAACCAAGTGGTGGAATCACAGCACCAAAATATTTTGATTCCATATTTTCCGGGCTTGCTCGGTATGTACTGTCGAAATCTGCACCGACCACGAGTAGCCACTAATTGCTCATCGACTGTCAGATCTTTTCCGGGCTTGTAATATTTCACCAGATTTTCGAGAAGCATTTGCCAGATATCCCGACAGGCAGCTAGTTTATCTACCTCTAGTCTTTGTTTTCTTGTAACATCATTGTCAAACCGACAGAAACGAAGCAAATTTTGGAAACGTCGCATACACATTGTAGCACGAAATATCGGCCTTCCACTGTCCAAAGACCACATTTCTTCTAAACTTTCGTTCGTATACACCACCGAGTAAGAGTAATCCAATAAAAGCGTAGAGTTCTATTTCATCTGTTTCAGTCCACTTCTCCTCATTTGCCGGATTGGCTTTATTCCAAGTTGCAATCACTTTTTTAGCCTTTCTATTCGTCTCTCGGACAATAACGTTGATCATTTCAGATGTTATAAAAATTTTTAGTGAATCTAATTTATCAGACACATTCTTGGCATCTCCTGCTAATCCACTATTCTGTCGTAAAATATTAGCTGCAAAA
The DNA here is from genome assembly GCA_907164885.2 of Dolomedes plantarius. Classification (NCBI taxonomy): domain Eukaryota; kingdom Metazoa; phylum Arthropoda; class Arachnida; order Araneae; family Dolomedidae; genus Dolomedes; species Dolomedes plantarius. The sequence goes on from OU015490.1 coordinate 260,870,754, forward strand.
GTTTGTACTGAATTACGTTTTTCTGTGGTCCACTTACGTCCTGACGGCGATTCAAAAGTATGTGCTTGATTCAATCGAGCTCTTTTACGAGATGGAGATTGTTGGCCAGTACACTCGTCACTTTCCGATTCAGTGTTCGGATCTTCGTGTCACTCTCTTCAGACTCGGATGATTCACCGAAGCTATCTATATCTACTTCGTTTTCACTATCACTTTCTTGTATCATGCGTAAAGCATCTTCTATCGAAACTCTTTGTCTTGACATGTTGCAGCTTCGAATAACAGCTCTCAACTGAGAGGCACACAACGAGAAAAATGCAATCACATCTGTCGCATCACCTACCGCCATCTGTCGGATTCTGGAAATAACATTGTTGTGAAACAAAAACTTTCGGACCTTGTTATTAATACGTGTTATGAAAATCACGTCATTGTTCCTAGCTATTTTTCATTCTTTTATAATGTGCCCAATAGTTCTCAGACACTGGGGTCCGTGTGGACCCCAGGTTACAGAAATGTAACATGTATGTTTCAAATTAAAAAAAAACCAACAACCCCTGATATTTATGCAATTAAATTTTTACCCTGTGTTACACACATGTTAAGATGAGATGTCAATGGCTTAGACCCCTCAAAGTACGTTATATATTTTTTGGCAACTATTTAAAAGTGCCTGGGGTCCGCATGGACCCCAGGTTACAGTGATAGGGTTAAATATGTTTTGATTAATTTCAGTTTTGAAAAACTTCGTTCTGATGTCGCTGCCGTCACCGGTCAAGTTAAAAATATCATGCATGCTGTAATAAAGTCAGAGAAGCTATTTGAGGCTGCGGTGGGAATTAAAAGTAGTTCAGCAACTTCGCGTATAGAAGCAATTGGTTTTAATTGAATATAAAAGCATATTTTTAATTGAAACAGTTGAGGTCCCAAACTAGGTGAAATATCGGAAAGATATGCCGATTGTAACAATTCTGATCCTTTCAGGATACTTTTATCAGGTGATAGACATTTAAAAAGTGTACATAATTGTCGAACGGATTTCAATCTAATAGTTAATTTATTAATTATTAAATCCATTACTCTATAAAACACCTCGACTTTGAACACCTTATTCACTGTTTTCAATGCGTTCATCTACTTGTAATTCATCAAACAATTTTTTCACACGACGCAACCTTTTTGGGGGAAAACAAGGTTCAGTATTCCATAGAGCTGATAACTCAAGCGCATCGTTTTTACCAAACTCCTTAAGTTCTGGAATTGGATTAGGAGTGATGAAAACATCTCAAAGGATTTCTCTATATTTTCATGAGTACCTTGCAGCATTTTCCAGACTCTATTAATAGGTTCGAGTATTTTACTTTGTACAATTATCAAAATAATTGTTGAAAATTGTTCAAAATAATATATCAAATTTTTAGCTACACGTTGCTCGTCATAATTTTTTCCATTCAATAATAAATACACCCTTAGACACCCCCTCCCTCCCAAAAAAAAAAAAAAAATTAATAAATAAATTAAAAAATCGACGCACCAAGAAGTGGTAAATTGCTATGCTTACAGGTTTCAACAGAAAATGCAAAATTTTAAAGTTTGGCGGCCAATGAATGGACATGTGACGTTGCAACACGTCTTAACTGCGCAACTGGCAGGACATTAAAGAGGAAAAATTTCGATTCCAGGTCATAAATTCTTTGCGACTTTCATTCCGCGTACTCAGGTAGACAGTAACTATGCTTCGCATACAGGTGCGCGAACAATATGCGCAGATGTCAGCATTTGAGAGGTGTTGGTCTGATCGGCGAATCGCTCGACATTTGGATAGGGGCAATGCCACTATTAGACGATGCTGGCAGGAATGGGTGAAAGAAGTGGTAGGCCTAGAGAAACGATAGAACGTGAGGTCCAAGCAATCGCCATCAAAGCCCCAGATTCATCATTATCATCGGTCGTAGGTGCTTCAGTGGCCGCAAGGACCATTCATAGGCGCCCCTTGCGTCAACTACCATTTACCTCTGTACACCGACAAACCCGTCTGCTGTGGTGTTCGACCTGGAATGTTACTGACTGGAGTAGAGTGATGAGCGAATACGTGTTTGGAGACAGCGGTAGGATACCAACCTTTCTGTCTTCCGCCATATCTAGAGTGAGCCATTGTATTTCATAGCAGACCCCTTTGGTTGTCATCCGCGGCGCCCTTACAGCACGTCGATGCTGTTGTGTTGGCCACCATGGTCTTACATTTGAGCACGATCACACGGTGAGAGTTTCTACTGCTTGCCCAACGCTACGGCGCCCCACCCCATTCAGCACGTTTGGACCTCCAACCAGCTCGGGATTTTGACGATCTAACGTGTGAATCGGACAGAATCCGCCACCTCTATCAATCAATCCAAGCTTGCATAAGGACCAGAGGTGGACCAACGCGTTATTGACTTTTTCACTTTCTCTTCAATAAATCACCCATTTTTTTTTTTCAAATTGTAAACATTTGTTTTTCTGTACATCTACCGACTTTCGTCTCATTCGGATAACTTCGTCTTGGTGCACCGTGGTTTTTTTGTCTAACAGTGTATGTGAATATTTTAATTACATCAAAATAACGCGAATGGGCCTGAACACGGGAAGACAATCGTGTTGGGCAAACTCTTTTTAATGTTTTTGATTTGTTTCGTTTCCCAACGCCTAAGAGAACTGAAAAAACGTAATTTTTTTCTAGTTGTTCATAAAATTGTCTGACTTCCTGTACATTGGTGATACTGTCAATTCACTGTTAATAACCCGTATCTAACCAAGAGCCCTTAAAAAAAGTGTATTTTAATTTAATTAATTGTTAATTTTATTTCATGTATCCTGTGACACACGCTACCTGGAGTATTGAATACAACTCTAAAGTCACAGGTAAAATAAGCTACACCCCTTAAAGATTTTTTTTATATTTCTTAGGGAGCATCTAAGGTCTAAGAGCAACACCATGCAAAATTTTAATTTTCTAGAAAACATGTACCAGAGGTAGGTTTTTGTTGTTGTTGTTTTGGGGAGATTAAGCTCCCTAAAAAATATTTCTTTGTGCGAACCTAGGATCTAAGAGATACAAAAATTCAGCCTTCTAGGTCTCGTGGTTCTAGAGATACAGTGTGTTTTGGGGAGGAGGATTAAAATTCTTATTTATTAAAAAGATTTCTTAAGGAGACAATATACAAAATGAGAATAAATAATATTCTTTTTTAATGCACTTAGAGTTCACAAATAACTATTTTGTAAGAACAAGACCTTTTATCCAAAAGTTCTTCAAAAAAGCTGCCATTTTTCAAAATGCTCCTTGCGCATTTATTTTCCCCTGATTTTTTTCAAATTTCTCAAAATTGTTTATTTAAGTATTTGCCACAAAATTGTGCACAATTCTTTGAAATCACAAATATTTTTCAAATTTAAAGACCCTGAAGTAAAGAAAAAATAATTATTTATGGCTTTAGATTCATATGAAATAAAAATCAATGCACAATTTTGTTTATACACATACAGTAAACTTATATTTAAAAAATTAATGTTTTTAAATGATTTGGAATTTTTAATTTTTTTTTTTTTAAACAGGCATTATTGTACCAACAAATTCTTATTTTGAATTCTTCAATAGTACTGAAAAAAGAGCACAAATAATTCTTCTTTTGTATATAGAGTTGAAAATTTAAAACATCGTGGTTGAAGAAACGAGCACTTAGGGCATAATAGCAAAATTTAAGCATCCTAAGACTTATGGTTCTAATAATTTGAGTTTCTTTTAACACTCATTTTGAATATTTTTTGTGTATTTCTGTTTTGTCACTAGCCCGCAATTTTTAATTAGATCTAAAATTATTTATGATGGAAATTTCGTTCTTCCTCTGCCGATTTTTTAAAAATTACCTCATGCATGTTATAAAACTACACATTTGTATTTTTATAACATGCTGCTCCTCAAAATGTTTACCGCCAACTTTCAGCTATAATTCGTAACTGTTAGGTAGTACCTATTATTATTTATGTTGCAACATCAATTAACATACTTCATAAACAAATCACTTACTTTTAAAATTATACGTCGGTGAATCCAACACGCTGTAGAAAAGTAATTTAGTAAAATAATAGTCATAAATCGTACGAAGTCACTTAAACAGAACAATAAATTACAATCCACAGTCTCAATAAGTTTTAAAAATTGTATAACACATTCATTCAAGAATCATCTTGAAATTCTTACACTGCACAAAGTAAGCAATGGGAATATGAAGCGCTAAATACTAAGCTTGCTTTCAAAAATTCCCCGAATATTTGCCTCTATTCTGAGCCGATGTTAAGGCTGCTATGTAAAACAAAATCTTTGTTTGGACCCCTGCATGTTTTTGACTCTTGTAGCGGGAGGAGTCAGTAAGTTGACCCTAGAGAATTCTACCCCCGCTCGTTTAGAATGACATTTGAAGAATTGTAATGACTCTCGCCATAGGGGGTGAAGATGCTCCAGCCATCCCCCTTTTAATGATAAGAACACTCAACTGGTAACTTAGAATATCTAGTGTCGAACACCGGGCAAAAATTCAAAGCGCGGCCTTGCCTAGTTTTATTTACTTAAATATATTTCATTTATATTTTGTATATTTTATAGAAAAAATTAATCTGACAAATTAATTTAAATAATTTTTTCAATTTAAATCTGAGAAATCAAAATTATTTCTACACAAGTTTTCACAAATTTTTATTTCATTCTTTCAAATTTTGCGCCTCTCATGATTCGTGCGCCTGGAGCAGTTCGCTCCAACTGCTCCACGGTAGCTACGCCCCTGGCTTGAAGTTACAACGGCCGAACATATCCCAGCAGGTTAAGTGCATGCAAGCACTACGAATATTATATCGGAACTGCACCGGAAGCGATGCACGACAGTTCGGATTTCAAATGTTCCTTGCGCCTCTTTCTCATTGGCCAGGTGAGTCGCAGCGCCATCTCGCGGCATCCTCTGCTGATCTGCCCATGGCGTATATCCTCGATTAACTACATACATATACACTCAAGAGCCAAAACATGACCACCCCTACATTTTGCAATGAATTCGCCTGGATGACGTGGAAGGCACGTGATCAGGTGGAAGTGGTATTTAACTGCTGCTGGAGAGTCTGAAGAATCATTCTTTCACTTACTTCTGTGTGTGATGGGAAAGGCTGCGGATCTAAGCGACTTTTATAGAGGGCAGATTGTAATGGCTCGAAGGCTCGGAACAAGTATTTCCGAAACTGCACGACTCGTGGGTTGTTCGCGACCTACAGTTGTTAGTACTTATGCAAAGTGGATGAATGACGGTGAAACCAGCAGTAGACGACATGGTGTTGGACGTCCACACGCTATCGAAGAAAAAGGTCGTCGGAGACTGTCTCGCATGGTGAAGCAAAACCGGAGCCAGACAGTGGCTCAGCTGACAGCCCAATACAATGCAGGGCCAAGTAGAATAGTATCGCAGCACACTGTTCAGCGGACACTGTTGAATATGGGGCTACGCAGCAAACGTCCCACTCGTGTGCCTTTGCTGACCAAGCGTCATCGCCAACTGCGCCTGCGCTGGGCCCGGGAACATCGCCGGGAACAATGTACAGTAGGTCATACACAGGCCGGTGGTGGCGGTATTATGCTTTGGGGGACGTTCTCTTGGGCGTCTCTGGGACCCGTGGTTGTGGTAGAGCAGACCATGAATGCTACAGAGTATCTGAACATCATTGCGGACCAGTTGCACCCTTACATGGCCTGTTTTTCCAGCTGGAAATGGAATGTTCCAACAGGACAATGCCCCGTGTCACAAGGCTAAAATTGTGTTGAGTGGTTCCAGGAACACGATGCTGAATTCCAGTTAATGTCCTGGCCGCCTAACTCACCGGATCTCAATCCGATAGAACACATTTGGGATGTCATGGGACGACAGCTCAGAGTTCAAAGACCACCAATTCTCAATATCTCGGATTTGCGTGACCGTTGCTTAAACATCTGGTACAATCTGTCTCCGGCCATCTACCAAGGACTTGTGGCATCCATGCCAAGGCGGGTTGAAGCTGTGTTGCGCGCCAAAGGTGTGCCAACTCGTTATTGACAGGTGGTCATAATGTTTTGGCTCTTGAGTGTATATAACATAGATATATATACATCAAGTCTGCAAATTCTTTTAATTTCTTACACCAGTGTAGACCTTTCAATAGATTGTTCATCATGCTCAGACGTGGACACTCTGCTGAGTGTAAAATACTAAGCAAGCTGTCAACTACCAAAAGAAAGCAAAATTGTCGTATCCATAACGAAGGCACATAATCAAGATAAAAACAGCGAACGAACCCACTGGTTTTACATTCGGTTGGTGTCCAGTCGAGCAAACCGAATGCTGTTCCTTCATATCGTGTAGTGAATTATTACGAGTTTTCTTTTTTCGAACTTTACCACAACGAAAGCAAGTTTCCTACTGGAAATGAACAAAAAGTAAACAGCTGATGTGAAAAAAAATAGACAAACAAAAAAAAATTTTCTTGCTAATGCGGCAGACGATTGGACTTTATTTTGTCTATAAAAATATCCCTTACGATTTTTTTATAAATATGTTTTTTTTACATCAATTGTATACATTGATCGTCGTATTTATTATAAATCTATACTCTATACTTATATATAAAGAGAGAGATCGATTTTGTACGTGGAGGGTAATCTCCGGAACCACTGCACCTATTTGAAAAATTCTTTCACTGTTTGAAAGGTACATTATTCCAGATGGACATAGGCTATATATTATGTATATCTGATCATCTATACTTATATATAAAGAGAGAGCGATTTTGTACGTGGAGGGAAATCTTCAGAACCACTGCACCTATTTGAAAAATTCTTTCACTGTTTGAAAGGTACATTATTCCAGATGGACATAGGCTATATATTATGTATATCTGATCAGTAGAAATAAAGTTAGGGGGGATACTGTAGATTTGTTTGCACGGCCGCCATCTTGGATTTTTCCGCCAGGGTTTGGCGCATTTCGCATGGCGATAATTATTGCGTTCTGGTAAAAATAACCCAATGTCAAATTCTCTAATTTTAAGATCAAACAGTTATTTCTGATGTGATCTTTTAATTACAGTATAATAATTTTAGGTCAGATCTTGGCCTTGACCTGGAAATCTGAGTCAAATTGACTATACTCAAAAGAGTAAATTATTTTTAAAACTAAGAATCTTTTTGTTGAAAATTTTTGAATCCATTATCAGTTTTTCGTTAACTTATTAAATTTAAGTTGCTTTTAATTTTGTTTATCGATTGTCAATTAGTATACTATAATGATACACCATTTCATTTATTTGAAGTAAAAATTATCTGCCATCATTTTTTCGTAAAATGTAAAATACAGTATACATTTTAAATACAATATATTTTAAAATATTTTATAATCCTAAGTTGTAGTGGATTACAAATAAATTTAAATAACTGAAGTTCAACTTCTCTCTCCCCAGGAACCTAAGTTAAAAAGTTAGTTAAGGTTAAGTTATTGGTTTAGGAAAAGTTTTTTTTTTTCTTATTTCCAACACATCAGGATAAATTGTCAAATAATCCTTTTTTTCTAATTAACAATATATTGGCATAATATTTTGGTGATTCATTGCTATTAGTCGAAGAGTTAGGGCAAACTGAATAGATGGCATTGAAATTTTATCTGTAAGTAAAATTCATTTGACCAAAATTTTCATATGGATCATAATTTGAAAAGGTAGTTTTTAATTAAAAATGACAAAAAAAAAATCTCAGTCCAACGATTAAATGATTTTTCAAAAATATTTCTAAGTTTCACAATTTTAAAAGGTCGTTTTTATTAAAAAAGCTAAAAGAAAAACCCAAAATTTCCAATATTTGAAAATGATTTTTTCAAAAAAGTGGTTTTTATCAAAAACCCAAAAATAAATCTAAGTCCAACGTTTAAATGATTTTTCAAAAATTTTTTTAAGTTTCATAATTTAAACAGGTGGTTTTTATTAAAAAAGCTAAAAAAATTCAAAGTCCAGCGTTTTGAAAACACCGCTTAAAACACATTGGCGAGAAATTTTCCACTCCTCAAAACACGGTAAAATCGTGAAGTTGGCGCAAAAAAATCCAAGATGGCGGCCGTGCACACAATTATTAAGTAACGTAATATTAATTTGAATATTATTTTAGGTGCTTAAAATAATTAAAAAAACATTCTTTACTTAAAATTCTTTTTTTATTTTTGTATTTTTATTTCATCTCTTACTCTAATTTTGAGATACCAATGTGTATCTATACTTCTATAATCTATCTATACTTATATATAAAGGGAGAGCGATTTTGTACATGGAGGGTAATCTCCAGAACCACTGCACCTATTTGAAAAATTCTTTCACTGTTTGAAAGGTACATTATTCCAGATGGACATAGGCTATATATTATGTATATCTGATCAGTAGAAATAAAGTTAGGGGCTTAATCCTAACAATCTCCATTGTTACCGCTACTGTCCTCTACCGCTTTTTGTGCCGAAGCCTTCAACGATTCTTAGCGTGGTGCTATCGCGGGGGGCTTCTGTTCTGACGATAGTGATTCGAACCTAGCCGTTCTCCGGCACGCCTTTTTCTTTTAAAAAATTAACTTTAATTATTAACTAACGTAATATTAATCTGAATATTATTTTAGGAATATTATTTGAAAATTTTTTTAATATTTAAAAAAAAACATTCTTTACTTAAAATCCTTTTTTTATTTTTGTATTTTTATTTCATCTCTTAACTTCTCTCTTTTAAAAAATTAACTTCAATTAATAACTAACGTAATATTAATTTGCATACTATTTTTGGTGCTTAAAATAATTAAAAAAACATTCTTTACTTAAAATCTTTTATTTTTGAAAATAAAAAATTTTTTGAATAAAACTACAGTCTTTTATTTTTTAGTTTTGAATAAAACTACGGTCTCAAGCACACCTCTTTCTTTTAAAAAATTAACTTTAATTAATAAATAACGTAATATTAATTTGAATATTATTTTAGGTGCTTAAAATAATTAAAAAACATTCTTTACTTAAAATCCTTTTTTTATTTTTGTATTTTTATTTCATCTCTTAACTTCTCTCTTTTAAAAAATTAACTTCAATTAATAACTAACGTAATATTAATTTGCATACTATTTTTGGTGCTTAAAATAATTAAAAAAACATTCTTTACTTAAAATCTTTTATTTTTGAAAATAAAAAATTTTTTGAATAAAACTACAGTCTTTTATTTTTTAGTTTTGAATAAAACTACGGTCTCAAGCACACCTCTTTCTTTTAAAAAATTAACTTTAATTAATAAATAACGTAATATTAATTTGAATATTATTTTAGGTGCTTAAAATAATTAAAAAAACATTCTTTACTTAAAATCCTTTTTTTATTTTTGTATTTTTATTTCATCTCTTAACTTCTCTCTTTTAAAAAATTAACTTCAATTAATAACTAACGTAATATTAATTTGCATACTATTTTTGGTGCTTAAAATAATTAAAAAAACATTCTTTACTTAAAATCTTTTATTTTTGAAAATAAAAAATTTTTTGAATAAAACTACAGTCTTTTATTTTTTAGTTTTGAATAAAACTACCGTCTCAAGCACACCTCTTTCTTTTAAAAAATTAACTTTAATTAATAAATAACGTAATATTAATTTGAATATTATTTTAGGTGCTTAAAATAATTAAAAAAACATTCTTTACTTAAAATCCTTTTTTATTTTTGTATTTTTATTTCATCTCTTATTCTAATTTTGGGATACCAATGTGTATCTATACTTCTATAATAATATATAAAGAGAGAGAGCAGATTTTGTATGTGGAGGGTAATGTACAACTTTTGTACATTAAAATGTACCTTACATCTTTTCCTTTGTCAACCGCAGTCAAGTAACCATAGCAATACCCTTTAGCTTACGGGGTCCGTTTTTCGAAATCGCTCTTTACAACGGGAAAATGTTATCTACTTCCTATCCCCATTTTACGTGGGGGACATTCAGCGTGGGGGGTCAGGGGAAAGAGTGGTTAATTTCTTTCTTACTATTGAAGAAGAATTTCAATAGTAGTTCATCGGCACTCCGTGCCTCTTTCATCTCTCAAAAGGCTGAAAATGGATGAACCGCGGGTGAACCGCCCTTCTGATGTCTTTCGCATAAAAGAAATAGCCTCTAGCTAGAACGACAAAAGATTATTATTCAGTCCTTTTCGGCAAGATTCACCCTCCGTTCCCAGAATGTTACCCAATTGTTCTTTGGGGGCAAAGACGTTAGGAAAGTCACAACGAAGTGGAATTCGAGACTATATCTCTGCCGACATCACACCGTATTTTTCGAGAGTATGTGCTTCGGATATATGCTATCCCACCCCGTAAGGAAAAGGTTTAATATTTTTAAGATTCAAGTAGAGGAGGTATTGATAAATACAAAAAGGATTTTTGAAACTGGCAACGTTAAAGGGTTTATTGAAGAAAACTACATTTGGAACTACGCTTTTTATTGGACATTTTAGGTAAAAAAAGATTTACAATTTATTGGCTATCAACTGGAAATTTATTGGTATAATATTTTGTTCAACCCGGACAAAGTCGGGACGGGCCGCTAGTATATATATATATATATATATATTTTTAATTAATTGCATACATTGACCGTTGTATTTAATTTCAATGTACTCCGTAGAGAAGCGCGGGTTTTCAGCTAGTTTATAATAAATGCGATGATCAATGTATACAATTGATGTAAAATATCTATCTATCTATATATATATATTTATAAAAAAATCGTAAGAGATATGCATTTTTTTTGGATAATATCTAATCGTCTGCTGCATTAGAAAGAGAAAAAAATATTTTTTTTTTGTCTATTTAGTTGTTACGCACGTGACGATAAATTTATTGAAAGTGCCAGAAAAAGAAATCACGTGGTCAGCATTTAATAAATTAAATTCTAAAAATTAATCTTTAAAAATTCACCAAAAATCAGGAAATGGAGGTAAAAATTCGAAACAAATTTCATTTTGAAGGAATTTTTATAATCTTTCTCGTGATATAAATTTTATAACCCTCAATGTATTATTTTAAATGCAAACGCAAAAAAAGTTTAAAAAACAGCTTAAAAATTTAATTTTAAAAAATCTAAGAAGAATTTTTGAAAAATCTTTCTTAGTGCACCCCTACACTATTAGAAGAATCGCCATGCAAAATGTCAGCCCTTTAGGTCCAGCGGTTTGGTCTGTGCGCTGTATGTCAGTCAGTCAGTCAGTCAGTCAATGAATGAATGAGTCAGTTACGGAACTGTTTTATATATATAGATATACATACATACATACACATACATACATATATATATATATATATATATATATATATATATATATATATATACACAGAGGCTGTTCGCACATTTTTAAGACGATTTTGGTAAGCGGTAATAAAAAATCGTTTGCTACAAAAGAAATAATTGCAATTGTACTATGTTTTTAAAAATCAAAATTATCGTCTGCGGCTTGAAAGTTTTGTTATTATTCAAAATGGCGTTTTTAACAAAGCAGTGGTTCGAAGGCTACATTTGTGCTCTTTCCGAAGAGAAATATGCATACTCCGTTATCCAAAAACGATGTGAGAGTCATGGTTTTGTGATATCTAAAGCGTCGATAGGTAATATCGTCAACAAGAAAGGAAAAAAACGTCAAATTGGAGCCTCGAGTGGGACAAAAATTCAAAACAAGTATCCAAGGAAAAAACGGACATCTTCGACTATTGCAAAGGTACGTTGTTTAATGTAAAAAGAAAATCCCCCTAGTCAAAGGACAGTTGCAAAATCATTAAAATGCTCGGTGTCCACGGTAAACAAAATGATAAACGTTGATTTAAATCTTAACAAAGCGAAAAAACGCAATGTGCATCGTCTTCTTCCAAATCATATCGCTGAACGCAGGACACGCTGCAGAATTCTATATGAGAAACACTTATCCAAAGAAAAATGGAAAACAATTGTCACAATAGATGAATCATGGGTGTATTTAAATGACTGCAACAAAAAAAGAGCCATTTATTATCATAAAAGGGGAGAAAAAAATTTAAGTACATGGTTCAAAGAATCGAAAGAAAGTTTTTCTAAGGGATTTATGATTGTTGCTGGTTTTTCTTATAATGGCAAGTTAAAAATAAAGAGAGTGGGAAAAAATGTCAAGATTAACTCCAAATACTATCAGGAACATATTTTATCGCCAATTTTTCTGAATGAAATACCATCGCTTTACCCACAGTGCCATCAATCTGTGAGACTCCATCAGGACAAAGCTAGCAGTCACACATCAAAATCCACTGTAAATTTCCTAAAAGAAATGGAACTATAAACTGGTATCAAGGTCATACCCTTCACTGATATCCCTACTAAATCTCCCGATGTATCACCTATGGATTTTTGTGCTTTCGGACTTTTAAAATCTGCATTAACCTAACGTCGTCCCAAAACCCTTACAGGACTCTGGAAAGCTGTTCAGGAGGAATGGGATAGAATACCTCTTCTGGCACTTCAAAAGGCATTATTATCCTGGAAATTGCGGTGTCGAAAGATAGTTCAGATTAAGGGATGTCAAGTAGAACATTTAAAACACAAGAATTTTATGTAATTTAGTTTTGTGAATACAATATACATCGTCTAAAAAACGTGTGAACAGCCTCTGTATATATACATACATACATACATATACACACACACACACACATATATATATATATATATATATATATATATATATATATATATATATATATATAAACATATATATATATATATATATATATATAAACATATACATATATATATACATATATATATATGTATGTATATATATATATATATAGTTTACAAATGTAAATTACTTAATATGAAACAAAGAAGAGTAAATAAATTTTAGACGCTAAGCTGCTCACAAAAATATTTACGATATATAGATATTTAAAATTAAGATGATTAAAACGGCAGATGTGACCATTTAATACTCCTATAACCTGAAATAAGATAGACATATATAAATAAGCAAAAAACGGAATTGGAGGTGGTATAGTTTATGACTGGGGGGGGGGGGTGTGACCCCCAACCCCGGTTAAACATGTTTTAAGCCAGGCAACACTCCCGGAGGTCGGCTATAACACCAAGACAGTAATAAAAAATAATGAAGAGGAAAAATATTTTAGGTGAAATAGATAAGTTAAACCAGATTTTTTTACTAATATAGTCAACTAAAACATAATTACAAGATGAATAGAATGAAAAAAATCTTAATACTAAGTTACAGAAATAGAATAATACTAATTAACTAAATAATTACTCACTAACATATACACTATATATATACAAAATACTTAGCTCCCACCAAGCAATGAGACACGAAACTCATGCACACATTTTTATAGACATAGTAGGGATAAATATCGCCGTATTAGGGAAATTTTTAGTGTTGCCAACTTATTTTAAAACGATTCATACAATCTTCATTGTCTAAATTAAAAAACTGGGTTAGAATAGATACGAGGAAATTGACTGGAAAACCCTGGTCAATAGCTATAGTTAAGAATTTAATTATACTGACGTCCATAGTCTTTTTGTTAGAATGTAAACGTTGACAACGTATTAACTGGTTAGTAAGTATATTGCGTTTAATATTTAAATGTAGAGCATTATTCCAGTTCATAATCCTAACAGTTTTAAAGTTGTAAAACTCGCGTTTATCATATAGACAGTATGATATTAGATTTTGATTAACATTTAAACTCAAATCTAAAAATACCAAATTTCCATAGTTATCTTTATCAGTCTCCACTAGTTTAAGATTTTTAGGGTAAAAATTAATATCTATTGCATTTAAGTTTTCATTAAAACATATGAGTATATCATCTACATATCGGAAAAACATAAGTTCATTTAGAATCATTACACCTCTTTCATAAAAGTGAAGGTATATATATCTGCTAAAGCAGATGAGCATCCTCCACCCATTGGTATTCCATGTATTTGTTTATAGAAGTTTCTACCATTATATAAAACTGTTTCATAAAGTACAAGATCTAATAACGCACGATATTTATTTTCAGTTACATATGTCTTTAAATCATATTGATCGTATAATCCATGACTAATACTATAGAGATCTTTTAGGTCGATAGAGTTGAAAAGATCCGTAAAATCGTAGCTTTTAACGTTTGTTATATCACTTTTACCTTTTATCTGTTTAACTATTTCTAAGCTATTATTGATGAAATAGCCACCCTCTTTACTTATTTTTTTATTTACTATTTGCTTGGTGGGAGCTAAGTATTTTGTATATATATAGTGTATATGTTAGTGAGTAATTATTTAGTTAATTAGTATTATTCTATTTCTGTAACTTAGTATTAAGATTTTTTTCCTTCTATTCATCTTGTAATTATGTTTTAGTTGACTATATTAGTAAAAAAATCTGGTTTAACTTATCTATTTCCTCTTCATTATTTTTTATTACTGTCTCCGGGAGTGTTGCCTGGCTTAAAACATGTTTAACCGGTCACAGTCATAAACTATACCACCTCCAATTCCGTTTTTATTTCAGGTTATAGGAGTATTAAATGGTCACATCTTAATTTTAAATATATTTATTGGTCACCTGATTGAAAGAACTTGAAGAACACACTTCTTCCTAGACAGAGAATACTCGTCGCTCTGTTTGTCTAATTATTACGCTGAGCAGTTGTTGCATTCAATTCTTATGTAATTTAGTCATAAATCTCAAAATTAATTAGTTCTTGCACTCAGGTGACGAACATATACGTATTTATACGTAAATACACACACACGTACATACAGATGTGGACACTTTTTGAAATCTGAATTGTGATGCGTATCAAATGAAAGGAAATTGAATGCTGGATAAGACACAAGGGCAAAATCTCGTTGGGTTTCAACCAATATTTTGAGCTTTATGATGTGCCATGAGACAAATATAGCCTCTTTTATTCGATGGACATGTACTAGTTTTTTCAAACGGTGTAATTCTTATAAAAAAAAATGGAGACATTACCCAGGTCGATCGAAAGAGTCGTGTCCAGAAGAGGTATCTACTCCGACAATGGTACAAATTTAACCCTCCTGCTGATCCAAATGAAGAACTTTGCGACTGTGACAGAAGACATATGCTCTTACAAGGTCTTCACTCAAGAAATGAATAGAATCATCAAATACACCGAGCGCAAATCAAATCCCTAGCTACGTTGTGCTCGAGTATTGGAGTTGCACGTGTAAAGACCGAGTTTGGTGAACTGTTTCATTTAGAGATCGGCACGAAAAGTGATAGATTGTCAGTTTAAATCCTTTTTTTTTAACATTTTAATTGATAATTATTAGTTTTAGTGCGTATTATGTGATTATGTTTAGTGTCATTGAATATTTGTGGTGGGAGCAAATGTACTCGTTGTACATTTCCTTTTGCCTGTCAGCAATAGTCGCCAGAATGTTTTATGGCTTCTGTCTCTAGTCAAGTCAATAAATGTGTTTCTGTGCCTCTTCCTTGAGTTTTTAGAAACTAAATTGATATATATATAAATTCTATTGCCCGGGTAGACATATATAGATATAAAATTTTTGATGCATTCCATCAAAAATAAATACTGGGCTGCATCCCCCGCTCTTCATGTTCATCTGGCCAGACAGAATGCGCTTAGCGCGTTTCTGCTGAAATGATATACAAACAATAAGAAAGAAAAAAACTTTGAGCCTGCGGACCTTCGTCTGATTTTATTGAGAATTAATAACACAGTGTTGCGCACGTTTGGATTGAATAAGTTTACTGTTTAATTAGATTTGTTTGATCCACTGTTTAAATAGAAATAAGTTTTATAATTTACATTTGCCTTTATTATTTATTTTTCCCTTAAAAACGCACTTTTTTCCACATCACCCAAAAGATAAAGAGCAATATGCATAATCCCCTTTATTTAATCAAAGTAAGGCGGGATTCCGCATGAAGCCTATTTTCCTTACTTTGGTGATTCGGATTTTTATTGTCGACAGGCCAAAAACCGTATCGGTTTTTAATTTTCCCAAGGCCAAAAACAGAAGAAAAAGCAAATCGTAAATCGGTTCAAGCGATGAGAAAAACTGCAAATAACAAAAGACACAAAGCAGAGCCGGGAAAGTTGTTTTAAAACATTGCACTCTTAAAAAGCTTCCATCTCAGTTAGTCTAGTAGTTACATTTTATCTTTTACCGTATTTTAATATTTCTTTTGTCAATTTGTTTCGTTGTTATGCAACATTCATTTAAAGTATCGCAAAAAGAAAAAAAACCACGTGATCGGCATTTCATAAATTAAATTCTAAAAATTAATTTTTAAAAATTCATCAAAAATTAGAAAATGGAGGTAAAGATTCGAAAAAGATTTCGTTGTAAAGGAATTTTTATGATCTTTCTCGTTATACAAATTTTCTAACCCTCGGATTATCATTTTAAATGCTAACTTAAAAAAATTACAAAAAACAGCTTAGAAATTTAATTTAAAAAAATGTAAGAAGAATTTTTGAAAAATCTTTCTTAGTGCACCCCTACACTATAAGAAGAATCGCCATGCAAAATGTCAGCTCTTTGTGTCCAACGGTTTGGTCTGTGCGTTATTTGTCACTCAGTCAGTCAGTACCAAAGGTTATTGTACCAGCCCTCTTCTCCCACGCGCATCGGGATTTGACTGATAACGTGTTGTGTGTGAAGGGGCTGTATCCACATTTAAGTGGTACGCGCGTTTTGCTCCGTTAACTTTGTAGGGTCGGTCGCTCGCTCACACACACACACAGTCCAGTCACATTAATGCGTCAAAATCCAGAATAACGAGAGTCAGTTAGGTTGTTCACTGGGCCGACAACCCGATCGAGTTCAAGTCCTGGTGCTGTTCGAACCATAAAACCATTGGTGTGTATGCATTTATGTAGGTTAATACTTTTCTGTATGTTCCCGCATTGTTCAGTTGAGTCGGTCCGACAGCCTCAGCCATGCACGGCGAACAGTTTACAAAATTAGCCAAGGATCGTGCCCTAAATGTTTTCCCACACACCAAATTTTCCGATGACACGAATGGTTATTTAAGAAGTAGGCTGGACTAGTTTTGTAAAAAATTTCGCCTATTCTGTATCGCATTCTACTGATGGCCTAATCCATTTCCTTATTCACAGTATTTGTTCATCACTGACTCTAGGTGAATGTTTAGCACGCAATTAACCTTACAAAAATAGAAAATTTTTTTTATTGAAATGCGTTTCACAGTGAATCTCGTTTGCTTGAAAAAATATTTTGGATGAAGCCGATGGAAGGACGACACGTTCTTTTGTCTAGAGTTCCGAATGCCTCTGGAGAATCCGACTGCTGAGATCTTTGTGAATTTTTTCCACCTGAAAAGAAATACATACGCGTGTATTGTGACACTTTGCAATCAACTCGGGATCAGGTTTGAACTTGTATTTCAATGATATTCCAGCCCTTGATCATGTCAATAAAATGTTCTCCTATTCAAACAAATCATTCTCCCCAACTGGAGGTACATGCCTAATTCGCCGAAACACTAAATGTTTCAGCCATAAACGTGTCGCTGTTTGTGCACAACAGAGTTAATCGACGGGATTTTTACGATAACATTCGCAATGAAATTATAGCGGAGTTCCCAGATTACGACTACTCCCACCGTGCGTTTTCTCTTCTTATTCCTTACATTAAACTCCTGCCACTTGTATTCCAACAACTTTACTATAATCTCAGTGCGAATATCCCTCACATTTCTCTCAAACAACCGTGGCAATTCTTGCCCAGTGGTAGAGCGCGCGCTTTGTATACTTTTGACCCGGCGACAATTTTCTTTTTTTATTCCTTAAATTCCCATTTTACTTTTAAAATTTGTTTTGTTTACTTCATGAGAGCCTACGTCTAATTTTTTTAATAATTGCTGAACAAATATATTTCTGAATAAATATATATATATATATAAAGTGACAATATGACTGTGTGAAGAAAAGTCATGAGAAATGAGGTACGGCAAGATTTTCTATATATATTTATGCATGTTATAATTGGGTGGGACTCGGACTTTGTGAAGAAATGAGAATGCATGTTTCAAAAGCTCAACCGAATGTTAAGTACGCACCGCGCAATTTTCCTATCAAGCATTGAAATCACAGTACATCATTGTGAATCAGTTTACATCTTTCAAAGTTTTAGAAATATATTTTAGCTTCTATAATTATTAAAAAATTCAAGTATGATTTCAATTTTATGTATCAAAAATGATACATGGTGTGCATACGTCATTTTTTTAAGGAAATGGCGGGAAGAAAGTTTTTAACACAGAAAGAAATAGAGGAACTTGTGAACAGATCGTGGAGTGATCATAGTGAAGATGGATCCGATTCAGAAAGCGATGGCAACACAGGTGATCCTAATTATAAACCAAACAAAGTTTGTGAAGAAATGAGCTCCACACACTTTTTCGGCATTGGTTATTCGACTAATCTTATTGTCTATATCTCGTGGGTAGTTCGCGACCTAGTAAAAAAAGGACGACAGTGTCCAAGTAGAATTGTTTCGGACAAATCAGCAATGGCCTGGTGGTGTCTCAATTCCAGTCACAGAAACCGCAGCTGGATTACATGGACATGAACCACGTCCTTAATGAACACGAATACGAATTGTGGTCTATTTTTATAACGCGTTGTGGATGTTTTTGGCTAACACACAAACGGTGAAACTTCTCTCTGGCGGCCAGTCACAGACGTATCGAATGCCCTCCACCACAGTTCAAACCGAGCTACCACTAGCCACATATCCCCTCTAAACGGTGACCGCTAGGTACAGTAAAAAGGCTATGCGCTGCTCGACATCTATAGGCTCAAAACGGTACGAGATACGGGAAAAAGTCAGGACTCGTAAAAAAAGGACGTTTTCCCGTATCTCGAACCGTTTTGTGCCGATAGATGGCACTGTATATGAAGCGGTGCGAGGCAAAGTGTTGTTCTCACCTTGTAGCCGTATTCCTTGAGTTTCTTCTCCCTTTTCCTGGCAACCTCCTCCACTGCGTTGCTGTCGTCAATTTCCGATTCGAGAGACGTCAGAATCTTCAGCTTTCGGATGCGATGCTCGAAGTGGTGGAGTTCACCCTGCAACAAACACAATTTCATGCACTCCTCTGTCCGACGCTTTAAAAGTGTCATTGGGTACTTCTTGCGCATTAATAAAAGCTAACAAAGTTTCGCCTAACAAAGTCTCCACAGATATTAAAAAGCTAGTAATTTCTTAACATTTAAAAACTATTAATTCTTCAATTTAGTACTCAAAATTACATACCCCTTTTTAATCTCTTAAGTTATTTAATTCCCTTTGGGCATTCGTGTTAAATTCCGAACAATAATTCCAAATTCCAATAGGGTCGTCCCAGTAAAACTTATAAAGAAACCTCATGGTAACAGCCTTTGTAAAACCCCGGGCGATATTATTAAAGATGGCTGACTTTTTAATGAAAATAAACGCGTCCATACAAATTTAGATCAACACCAACTATTAAATCACGCCCTTTTGCCACGTGATGGAATCAAGTCCAAAATTAGTACTTTCCCCATCGCCAGCGATTAAATAAATCTGGTGTCATTGTCTAATTCTTTCGGCCGGAGTTTCGTTCTAGTAATCCAGCGCAACCAAAGTTTCTTCACCGTGGTATCTTCAGTGCCGTTCTCCCCATAAACGCAAGGGGCGATCGCGTAAAATTTAAAGGGGGCTTCAGGATAGATTAATTTCGTGGAGACGTGATTTTCAGGGGAATACCCTTTCTTGACTCGAATCTATTTTTGGAACAGGCGCAGTGAAACTATTATATAATATGGAATCGCCCGAACATCACAGGGCTTGATTTTAACAAAAGATTTATCAGCGGGTTCGAAAATGGAGGTCGGGTTATTAATTAGTAGTTTGAGTAAAGGATTTAGATTTAGATACTCTTATTTTGTCAAATTAACACAGGCCTACGATTGTTCTGACTGCATATATTTTGAGAGGGAGTACGAGAATTAGTCACACAGAAGAAAAAAATGGCTCATTCCCAATACACGGTGCCGCAGCTTGGCGATAAATTTTTTAGTTTTTTTAGATTTTTGCCAATTTGGCGATGAACCCCAATTGTGGTTTGTGTTTGTTAAATGCTTTTAAGGTAACCATTTATTGCTCTCGATTTCAATAAGATGGCGATATTTTTTTGGCGATGTTTTTTAGATTTTTGCCAAGTTGACGATAAAATGCCAAATGTGGTTTGTGTTGTCAAATCCTTTTAAGTTAAAGCTTCCGATAGTATAGTTCCGTTTAGTATAGCTCCCGATTTGAATAATTAGCAGCCAATCAGAGCTTGTGATTTACTTGTAAACGAGGGTTATCTGGATTTTATATAACGCGCCTGTTTCAAAAAATTAAACCGTTCTTTTCGGGATTGCAGTTCCAGCGTTCGGATGTACATTTATTTGCGAGGTATGGCTTCTTTTACGAATGGGAGGGTTGATTTGGATTTTTTTCGGGATTTACAAAATGCGGGTAAGAGAACTATTATAGATTATTGTATTTATGTTGAGTTAATAACTAATATTTATTATTGTCTTAATTGTAATTTGCAAATGACTATAACTAAGAGGAAAGATCTGAACATTGCGTTAAAAGATCCATTAGATGTGGTTCCCCGTTCGAAGCGAGTAAATTAGATTTAATTATGGTTTTAAAATTAACTTATTTATGGGTAAAAAAACACCGTGTTCTTGGATTACAGACGAATTGTGTGTATCGAAAAACACCGAAAAATCAACAAAACGTAAAAGAAGCTATACCGAAAGTGAATAACCGGTAAGTGGTTTTTTTTAAAATTTTAACATGAAATACTATAAATGACAACATGCAGAACTTTCATTTTTTTACTTGCTGATATATTTAACCAAGATGTATTTTATATTTGTTTAAATGAATTATTTGCAATATACTGAGTTTTTTAGCGGGGGGTTGGGGGGGCGGTAGCCCCCCCACACATAACAAATTTCTCATCATTTTTTGTATTTTTGTGCTTTTTCTGTGGTTGTATAGTTTAAAAAATGCGTAATTTTGGGACTTTTCGGACTTTCCCGTTCCAAAAACACGCGTTCTGCTTGGGCGACAAAAATTTAAAAAAATAAAATCGACTATTTAAATGAATTATTTGCAATATACTGACTTTTTTTTAGCGGGGGGTTGGGGGGGCGGCAGCCCCCCCACACATAATGAATTTCTCATTATTTATCAGCTTTCATTTTTTGTATTTGTGTGTTTTTGTGCTTTATTGTGGTCGTACAGTTTTAAAAATGCATTTTTTGGGGACTTTTCGGACTTTCCCTTTCCAAAAATACGCGTTCGGCTTGGGCGACAAAAAATTTAAAAAAAACTCGACTGCCCTTATTTAATGTCATTTTTTCATTTTCTGTATAAATTTTCAATGAAAGTTCTGCATGTTGTCATTTATATTATTTCACTGCATTGGAACCGCCATCTTGGTTCCGTCTCCCATCGCCAAATTGGCGACGGGAGACGGAACCAAGATGGCGGTTCCAATGCAGTGAAATACAAGGGGCACCGTGTATTGGGAATTAACCAAAAAAATAAAGTAAATATAACACTATTTAATTAGTTTAATCAAGAAAAAAGTATTTTCATCCAACTGACCTCCAAATAAGCCTTCTCCACTTAGTCGCAGTTTTTGCTAACACAGGATTACTTATCGTTTGCATGCAGTTTGGTACTTTTCTGTTTAACTGTTTACTGCTACTGGGTTTGGCGTGCTGCCAAAACGAAGGAAGAAAAGGGACACTCTCCCAAACAATCCTTTGAGATTTTCTTGCTACGAAAAACATTTCCACGTTAATAGATTAGAAAGTTTCAAGAACAAGGTTCAATTTGAACTAAACATATTTTTGCTTCCAGTTTGCAGTTGTTTTGACCACCTGCTGTAAAGTGCAACACCTCCAAACCAGTTAGTGTTGTCCTCATCCAGCATCTATTTGCATTCAACAATCTCCTGAGATAGGAAAATAGTTTATTCTCTTTCTCTCTCTCTCTCTATGTATGTATATTTATATATATACAGGGTGTCCATAATTAAAGTCCCACTTTCAAAAGGCTGCCAAAAAAAAAAAAAAAAAAAAAAAAAAGAACCACTGGTCAGAATGACTTCAAATTTGAACTGAATATACTGGAAGAAGGGGGAAACGATTTGGCATAATAAAAAAAAAGTTCAGAAATGTTACAGCGCCATCTATTGATACATTTTGGAACTTCTTTTATTATGCCAAATCGTTTCCCCCTTCTTCCAGTTCAAATTTGAAATCATTCCGACCAGTGGTTCTGTTTTTTTTGCAGCCTTTTGAAAGTGGGACTTTAATTATGGACACCCTGTATTTCTTCTGTCCATGTGTATGTCACTGAACGGCTGGACTGATTAGGAGGCACATGTAAAAATAATCGAAACCGACTGATATCACTGTCGAATCCATAGTTTTCGGGGTCGCTGAGGGGGAAAAATGAAATGTCCGAGAGTAGTGTCAAATCCATTGTTTTCGGAGTCACTGAGATGAAAGTGTTGTTTATAATCAAGTTTTGAGTTAAATAATAGAGTGAATTTGTAATTCTATTTCATCATTTGTATACTGTACATATACTTTTAAATACCCCTAAATAAAATTACTTAGATTTTAAACTATACGTAGAATTCATCCCTTTTCCTGTGTAGTAAAAAATTGAGATTAATAAATACCTGGGCAATGCCAGGTAAACAGCTAGAATGTGTGTATATATATATATATATATATATATATATACCGTATTTTCCTGTATATAATCCGCGGATTATGCGTTAAAAAAGTTTCAAATTTCGTTGTGCGTATTATACGCCGCCGCGGATAATCTGATAAAAAACATTCTCTATCAGAAAAGCTTACAATAAAATTTTGAAAGAAATGCCGTTTATGTTTTATAGAATAAATAACAGATGGCGCTGAAAGCTTTCATGACTCGGCTGACGTATTTCAGCTATAATCAGTTTTGTCCAATTACGTTTCAAGAACGAATTCGGTTCCTCGGAAGGATATACAGTTGCTAGTCGTAACCGCCATTTCGCAATCTGAAAATATTAAAGTTCATATATGGTCATGTTGAAGCGAAAGCGTGGCAGATTTTAAACTAAAAGTTAGGAAATCGGGAACCTGCAAGATTGACGAATCAAATATTCGCTTCACTGGCCAGAATTAGAGGAAGTGGATTTTGAAAGAGACAAATATAAGGATGATAAGGGAAAATAGGAAACTTCTCTGGTGGGCCCACGTGGTGAAGCAATTTAGCTGTTTCTAGTCGTTCAACGGTCGGCCAGAAATTGCCTGATGACTTGGTGACATTTTGTAAAAAAATTATCCTCGAAAATAATTTTACAGCGGATATGGACGAAGTTCCCTTCTCATTTGATATACCGTCGATGTTGCAAATGGTTTGAAATTGCCGCCGATGCTAATATTTAAAAGAAAATTTTCCTAAAGGTGTTGAAATTCGTGTAAACGAGAAAGGCTGGATGAATGAAGAAATCATGATGTCATGGCTACAGAGCATCTGGCGAAAACGAAAAAATTCATTTTTTCATCCTTTCTAATTATGGACATCTCAGTGAGAATGTTAAAAATGCCGCATCTGCAAAAACTGCAACAATACCAAAGAAATTCAGACGTCGGAATTAACAGATTAGGAAATTATGGGAACAATGGAGAAAAGAATTTTACAAAATCAGGAAAATTGAAGCGTGCATCTTATGAAAATGTCTCCAATTGGGTTTTGAAAGCTCGGAAACAAGTATAAAAAACGCGTTTCGAAAATGACTCGTTATCTAGTGATATAATGAATTTATTCATTTCCGAATCTGATGAATCAGATTTTAAAGGTTTTTAATTATTAATAAATCTAGTGATCATTCAAGGTAGTATTTTCTTTTTTATTTTCAAAATTTCAAAATCCGGATTATGCAACTTTTTTTTTTTTTTTTTTTTTAAAAACTCGAAAAAAAGGCTTTGCGGATAATACGGCGCTGCGGATTATATACAGAAAAATACGGTATATATATACAGTGATTTCCGCTAATAAGAATCACGTTTGTTATTACTGTTTTTGATTCTTATAGCCGAAATTTAGGTTTTTGGACAGGCACACACACACACCTATATATACATATATTAGATAATTTACCATAAAATGCTCTTTAATTTACGTTAATTATCTTTTATTCAAATTATTGTTTATAATTTTAAAAATACAACTTAATTTTTAGACCTATAGGTAGATACACATGATTATAGTAAGAGAAGAAAAAATCCAATATTTGTTACAACATACCTGCTTAACAGTTTTAACATTTCGACTACAGGAAGGAAGCAAGAAAAAGTTTTCTGTGGTTGTTTGACGTAATGAAGTTTTCAGGAGGCTGTTTATACCTCTTTCAATACTAATAGTCTCAGACGAAGATTCACCTTCTAGCTTACGTTTCACGGTTTGATATCGTGCTGAATCTACTAATGTCACGTTTGCCTAAGTGACAGTGGACACTTCGCCGAATATTTGTGTGTAAAAAGTGTCCCTATTTTTGTTTGTCAGTGGAGAAAAGTAAAATCGGACCCGGATGGGTAAAGATGCCCCCGGGTCAAGTTAATAGGACAGTGTTGTGCTAAAGCGTTTAAGGGGAAACTATTATGTTATGTCTAACAAAGAAAGGGATAATTTTATGACTATATTCCATCCTATCTTATCAATCTCTCTTTAAAAAAAAGAAAAAAGAAAGAACTTGGTGCCTTTTGAGGGTTTAAGTGGCTTTTTTAGAAAAATGAAAGGAAAGCGAAGAGTGAAAACTGATTCTTAAAACCGGTGGATTGATTCTTTAAAGCGAAAATTTTAACATGGAAATAATGCATTTGTTTTTGTTTTCGCGATATTGATTCTTATAAACGGATGATTCTTATAACCACTGATCACTATAAGCGGTGGTTACTGTATATATAAGTATATATATGTATATATATATATATATATATATATATATATATATATATATATACTGCTGGCCACCCAAATTGCAACAGCAAGAAAGACAAGAGATATCACAACAAAATTTATTTTGTAGATAACATGTTGACCAAGTATCAAATGATTAAATTTATAGACTTCTGTGAAGTGTGGTTCCTGCCAAAATCAGTAGCCAGAGTAGCCGCCATTGTTGGAGATCACCGCTGCCACACGCCTCGGCATTGATTCAAACAGACTTTGGATGAGTTCTTGGGGTACAGCAGACCAAGCGGCTTCCACACGTTGCCAAAGTTGATCTGCTGTGGCAGCTGGGGATGGAATCTGGGTCAATCGTAGAGCAACCATGGACCACATGTTTTCTATCGGCGAAAGATCCGGAGAGCGAGGCGGCCAGGGAAGCAATTCAATCTGGCGATTGACGAAGAACCGTTGGGCAATGCATGCCACGTGTGGTCGAGCATTATCCTGTTGAAATATGGCTGTGTGCAAGCCCTGAAGGTAAGGAAGGACAACTGGTTCCAACACCTCGGAGATGTAGCGCTGGCTGTTTAAAGTACCGGCAATGCGTACTAGAGGTGTGCGAGAGTGATATCCAATACCGCCCCATACCATAATACCCGGTGCAGGACCAGTGTGGCGGTGCATAACGCAGCTGTTCAGCATCCTCTCTTCACGGTGTCTCCAGACTCGAATGCGACCATCGTGGTGTTGCAGACAGAAGCGTGACTCGTCAGTAAAGACAATTTCATTCCATTCTGCCGTCCACATCCTTCTGTCATCGCACCATTGGCGCCGGAGACGTCTGTGGTTCTGCGTCAAGGGTAGACAAAGCAATGGACGTCTTGCGGACAGACCACTCTGCTGTAAACGGCGTCGAATGTTACGCGCAGACACTGGATGATGCGTTACAGACTGCATGTGCTGTGCTATGGTTCGTGATGTGACTGAGCGATCCGTCACTGCCATGCGCACAATTTGCCTGTCATCACGTGAAGTGGTGCGCTGAGGTGGATGCGATCGAACACGCCGGTCCGTCGTACCCTCCTGCATCCAACGATCACATATCCGCATTACAGTTGTTTGGTTTCGTCCAACACGACTACCGATTTCCGTGAAAGATAATCCACAATCTCGGTAGGCCAATATCCTTCCTCTGTCGAACTCGGATACTTGATCAAATGATGATCGCTGTTTTCGACGAGGCATAATTGATCGTTTTTTTGAAAAAACCACAAGAAAAACACAATTGCCGAACTTGAAATCGTCGAAATCTCCAAGCCTTAAATAGCGCTTTGAAGTGGCGCCACAGGCGCGCGTGATGTGCGTCTGCGCTGAAATTCTAATCATTTGCATATCTCACCTCCGCTAATGCATGTTGTAAATTTCATGTTATTTGCATGTTTCCTTCAGGGTGTTGCATTTACAGTGGCCAGCAGTGTATATATATATATATATATATATATATATATATATATATATATATATATATATATGTGTGTGTGTAACAAGAAAACGCGTCGTCCTAAATTACTTTACTTTAAAACGTATTCTAAATTCTCTTTTTAATAAAGCACGACCCCTTTTCCAAAAATTGCGACCTAAAAGTAAAGTAAGTATAATTTATCGCAGCCCTGCAGATCATTAAGCAGGCATGTGAAGTATCGGAACTCAATAACATCCCCAGATATGAGTGTTCG
The DNA here is from genome assembly GCA_907164885.2 of Dolomedes plantarius. NCBI lineage: Eukaryota > Metazoa > Arthropoda > Arachnida > Araneae > Dolomedidae > Dolomedes > Dolomedes plantarius. The sequence continues at coordinate 260,897,630 of OU015490.1, forward strand.
GAGTTTATGAGATTCCGAATGTCCGTATAGTGTCAAAATTCTTGAAGAGCCCTCGAAACACTCTGAATTTATGTCTCTATAACGTCAAAAAACCCCACTTTTCAAGAACTTATGGCCACTTAGCCTATGCCCAGGCCATAGGTCTGAGCTCTAGCAAGCGCGGAATTTATCAGTCCCCGGGAAGCTTAAGTGGACACGTGAACTCCACGAATCTAAGTCGCCCAATTAAAAATTTAGTAGTTTAGGCCCTCTGGCGAAAATATCGCAAAACACCCATTTAATATTGCATGAACGCAAGACTTTTCCCTCTCTTCGTTGCTAACTCTTGTCGCTATCGGACATGCTGTCCGCTCTCTCTTCGTTCTGTCGGACCTGCAATGTAAGCACTGCTGTTTTTACGTCCCGTCCTGGCATAGACGCCGGACAAATGATGTGGCCGCTGCAGCCTTCGTAATGCCTACTGATTGAATAAAGCGATTTACTACTCGTGCCCGACTGCATCTCTCCGATAACTTCTGCGCATCAATTCAACTTGTTCTAAATTTACCAAATGTGATTATTATCACATATATGTACATATATATGACTTTATGTGTGTATATATATGCATATAAATATGAATGTATATGTGTATATAATATCTGAATATATATGTGTATATATATATGTATATATATGACTTTATATGTGTATATATATGCATATAAATATGAATGTATATATAATATCTGAATATATATGTGTATATATATGAATGTATATGTGTATATATATATATGAATATATATGTGTAGATATATATATATATATATGTATTTATATGGGACTACTCTAGATTTGTGTGCACAGCCGCCATCTTGGATTTTTTTTCGCCAACTTTGGTGATTTTACCGTGTTTTGAGGAGTGGAAAAATTCTCGCATAATGTGTTTTAAGCGGTGATTTCAAAACGTTGGACTTATAATTTTTTTTAGCTTTTTTAATAAAAACCACCTGTTTAAATTATGAAACTTAGAAAAAATTTTGAAAAATCATTTAAACATCGGACTTAGATTTATTTTTGGGTTTTTAATAAAAATCACTTTTTTAAATTATGAAACCTGGAAATTTTTTTGAAAAAAATCATTCTCAATTATTGGAAATTTTTGTTTTTCTTTTAGCTTTTTTTATAAAAACCACTTTTTTAAATTACGAAAATTAGAAATATTTTTGGAAAACCATTTTAATCGTTGGACTTGGATTTTTTTTTTTTTTTTTTTGCATTTTTAATAATAACTACCTTTTCAAATCATGAAACTTAGAAAATTTTTTGAAAAAAGCATTCGAATATTGAAGTTTTTTTCCACACCACCCAAGAGGTAAAATTTCCAAGACGCATTTTGTTTTTACGTGGTATCGGCTAGACCCCTAATCAAAGAGTATTTTTTATGAAAAATCGTAACTTCTCAAAAAATATAATTGTATATTTTGATGAAAGGTTAGTCCTTTCACAAACAGCATTCGATTTAGGATTACCCACATTAGTATGATTTAACTTAATACCAATAGTTTTTGTAAAGTTAGTAGGGTACCAAGGTCAGTTAAGATTAAGGAATGTCTGCCAAATTTGCAAATATAACTTAATAAACACTCAGTGGTAATTTTGACAAGAGGAAAAAGCTCTAAATGCTTTGAAAAAAGATCAATGATAGTCAAAACATAGGTGCTATTTTTTAAAAGGACCAAGAATATCCATAGAACCAGCCTCATTAGGTAAAGTGGGAATAGGGTTTGCCTGAAAAGGTGAGGCTTATTAACGGAACAAAGGTGGCATGATTTTTAAAAAATTTACTGTATCAACATACATGCCTTGCCAAAAATAACGAGCTTTCAGAAAATCATATGTCTTCTCGATGCCGTGACAAATTTTAGGAACCTTATATTTTAAAGAATGGGGAACAAGAATAATATGAGAAGTAGTATTAATTTTAGATTTATAAAATCGGTGAATTTTGAAGACTTGGCAGAGTCGGGTTGATTTAGATAATTAATAATTTTGAATCCCTACTCTGTTCTGCCAAAAATGTGGATATGGAAATATCAGGAGTGATGGGAATAGCTGGAGAATTTTGAATGTAGGGAGGACATCCACACAATTAATAATTTCAGGATTAGTGGCTAAATTTTGAGAAGGAGGATCACAGGTGAGGTGAGAAAACATTAGGAATATGTTCATAAATGATGGAATATTCACTCATTTCGAGTAACCCTCTAGGTAGGAGAAGTTGTATGCTTATAGCTGAGGAGAGGTTTGCTATCAGTAAAAGTTCTATTGTATAAATGATATTTAAATGCAATGAAAGTGCGAATAGTTCTTTTTTGAGGGTGGAATAATTTTTCTGACCTTGTTACTAAAATATGATATAGGTAATAATTTATCAACAAACTTATGCATCAAAATGCCAGAAATAGTCATATTTGATGCATCAGTGTTTAAATAAAAATCCTGATTCCACATGGGTAGTTTGGTTTAGAAAAGAATATTGACTGAAAGTTATTAAAACACTCTTGATGATATGGAGACCAAATAAATTTAACTTTAGGTGAAAAGATGTCAATTAAAGGTTGAATAAGAGCAAAAAAATCCAGTTCAATCATTTCATTGGTTAGAAGGGGTTGCCAGTGGAGGTACCAGAACGCAATAAAACATGCCAAACCCTGGTGAAAAAATCCAATGGTGAAATAAGATGGTGGCCGTGCACACAAATCTAGAGTATCCCCATTTATATGAATGTATATGTGTGTATTTATGTGTATATATATATATATATATATATGAATGTATGTATATGTATGAATATACATGCATGTATAAATGTATATATATAGATAGACTATCTGGGTACCCGTGCTTCGCTACGGAGTACATTCAAATTAAATACAACGGTCAATGGATGCAATTAATGCCAAAAAACAAAACAATAAATATATTTATAAAAAAAAAACATAAGGGATGTTTTTATAGACAAAATAATGTAGAAGAAAATATTCAAATTAAATAAAATGGTCAATGTATGCAATTAATTTGTATGTTTAATACCCATAAAAATACTATTTTGAATTAAATTCTTAAAAAACTTCCATCTCAATGAGTCTAGTGGTTAAATTTGATCTTTTACCATATTTCAATATTTTTTTTTTTGTCAATTTATTTCGTTGCGATGCACGTGACGTAAAATTAATTTGAAGTATCACAAAAAGAAAAGAAACCATGTGATCAGCATTTAATAAACTAAATTCTGAAAATTGATAGCTAGAAATTCACCAAAAATCAGAAAATGGAGTTAAAGGTTCGAAAAAGATTTCATTTTAAAGGAATTTTTATGATATCTCTTGTGATATAAATTTTATAACCCTTGGATTATTATTTTTAATGCAAACTTTAAAGAATGTTACAAAAACTGCTTAAAAATGTAAGAATAATTTTTCAAAAATCTCTCTTAGTGCACTACACTAGTCTACTTAGTCTACACTATAAGAAGAATAGCCATGCAAAATGTCAGCCCTTTGGGTCCAGCGGTTTGGTGTGTGCGTTATATGTCAGTCAGTCAGTTATGGAACTGTTTTATATATATAGATTATACTTTCAGAAAATGGAGGTAGATTCGAAAAAGATTCCATTTTAAAGGAATTTTTACGATCTTTCTCTTGATATAAATTTTATAACCCTCAGATTATTATTTTAAATGCTATAGTACAGTTTGAGGAACGTTCTTTTAGTGTGTTTTAATATATATTTTTTTTTAATAATGCCCAATCGTCTGCCGCATTAGCCAGAAAATTTTTTTTTCGTCTATTTCGTTGTTATACATGTGATGATAAATTAATTTAAAGTACCAGAAAAAGAAATCACGTGATCGGTATTTAATAAATTAAATTCTAAAAGTTAATCTTTAAAAATTCACCAAAAATCAGAAAATGGAGGTAAAAATTCAAAAAAATTTCATTTTAAAGGAATTTTTACGATCTTTCTCGTGATATAAATTTTATAACCCTCAGATTATTATTTTAAATGCAAAATTGAAAAAAGTTACAAAAGCAGCTTAAAAATTTAATTTAAAAAATCTAAGAAGAATTTTTGAAAAATCTTTCTTATTGCCATGCAAAATTTCAGCCAGCAGTTTGGTCTGTGTGTCAGTGAATCAGTTGCGGATGTGTTTTATATACTGAGGCATTATTCATACAGAGCAAAACACACCCTACATTCTATATGCAGCAAAAGAAATGGGAATAGATGATAAACAGAGATGCTTTAATTTGCTTATCCTCTAGCTCAGGGATCACGATCGCGAGCCATAATTTCATAAATAAATGTTAGTGATAAGTTCCATTTAAAAAATGAGAACTAGTCGATGGCGAATGAAAAAGTCAATTGGTTGGTCTAGCTGATCAGGTTTGCATTTCCAGTCAAACATTCCTCGTGATTCTGTTTTGTTTTTAAGTTTCCTACTTCCTCTAGAAAAATGTGATATTTCTGGCTATCCTGTGGTAAACAGTGCCCTTTAGTGCCAGGTCATATATTCCTATGTAATTATTGTACACCTCTCAATATGTCAGTCAAATTCGGCAGCACACATAATAATGAGAAATATAGAAATATATATTACTTATCCTTATAGTTGAAAGAAATCTGAACTTACTCTTAGGCTTTCGAGTTCGTCGGGAGTGAAGCTCCCATTCTTGGCTATCTCCCAGAGACTGTTCACCTGTGGTTCTTCAAATTCCATGTTCCTTAAACTGGGAATAATCTGGCTGTTCAGGTAATCATAGCCGGCTTTCAGGTCAGCATGCTTCTCTTTCAGTACCTGGTGGGGGTTTTCAGACTTCCAAATTTTTTCACCTTCCTCTGCACGAAGATAATGTTCCACGGCATTTGCCTGCTCATCTGAAATCAATTCATATTTGTCTCAGTTTTCGAGACTGATTGGTGATGAAAATCATGTATTAGTGGAAAGCAGGAAAAAAGCTTAAATGATTACTAAGTTTTTAAAAAATTATTCCAAATATTTATTCATTGCCCTTACATAGTAACAATAACTATCCCCAATTTAGTACTTCGGATATTATTTCACAAAATACCTTTAAAAATGGATCTGTTAATCCTTTAGAACAGTGGTTCTTAACCAGTGATCCGCAAACTACAGGTGGTCCTGGAGAACCCAAGAAGCGGTCCTCGAAGTCTGCAGCGACAAAAAACAAAAACAAATTGTTTCAAAATTATTTTGCCAATTTAACAATTTTATAAAATTGGGAACAAAAGAATTATTTTTGTTCTGAACTTTTTGCTCAAATTCCTTCCACTTTCTGATGTTTCAAAAACTATGAGATATTTCTGTGACATGGAGTAGTAGCATCACAGCAATTTTGCAGCTGGTAAAACTCAAAAATCGTATTAAGTTTTTCGGTAATGTTTTGCCATGTATAAATTATAGTGAATAAACTAGTTTTTCTATCCCAAGAGGATTTGAGTGTTGTTTTGTCTTCATATTAAGCTGTACAGGACTCTCCTTTGAACGCTAAAAGTTACTAGATTATGTGAGGCAACAGACACGATCCCCGATTTATTCATTTATCAACTAGTGACCAGTTCACAACAAAACTTTTAAGAACTACTGCTTCAGAAGATGGGTATTATAAAACAATCTACATATATAAAATTCGACGATATTTCTACACTCCGAATGGCAACGGCTACCACTACCAGATGTCAACATGGATTTAC
>OU015490.1:260910889-261028113 GCA_907164885.2 Dolomedes plantarius
ATCAAGTTCTGGTTGGCTGCAGATGTTGACTCAAAATATCTGATAAATGGATTCCCGTATCTTGGAAAATATAACCAAAGTCCATCCTATGTTTCTATATCTGAACATGCGACTAATAAGTCCATATGAGAACAAAGGTAGAAATGTCACTACGAACAACTTTTTCACAACACTGAAGCTTGCAGAGGCATTGAAATCCAAAAACACCAGCCTTGTAGGAACTGTAAAATGCTCAAGAAGAAAAATACTAGTCTCTGTAAAAATTTTAAAATCCACATTGTATTCGACTACGGTACTAACTCATAAAGACATGAGTCTAACTGTTTATTAGGTAAAAAAGATAAAAACGTTTTGTTGCTCCATCCAAACGTAGAAATTGCAGATAACCCCCCCCCCAAAAAAAAAACTACCTGATACAATCGCTTTCTACAACGGTGGATAAATACGGTGTGGACGGGATTGAACAAATGGCAAGGAAATATACAGTCAAGTCTGCATCATGTAGGTGGCCGGTGCAGGGTTTTTTTTTGTAATATTTTGGACATGTTACAATCAATGCCTGGGTTTTATATAAAGCTGTAACTGGAAAATCTATTAGTAGACGGAAATTCATTCAAGACTTGGTTGGAGAATTGCGAGAAAAGTTTGTTCTATTCCGACATAAAAAGGCGGCAAAAAGAGCATGTGAAGCAACCAATGAAAACGACGGACAGCCACAAATTAAGCGTAAACGAGTCCGATGCCATATTTCGAAATGAGAAAATAAAACTCTAGATATCTGTTCAAAATGTAAAGCACCCATCTGTGGAAAATGTACCAAACTTATTACTCAGTTTTGTACAAAATGCATACAGTAAATTGGATTTTAAAATCTGTAAAACTAAGTACTGAAAAAAATTATAATTTTTAATTTTTTTAAATTATTTCTAAACATATTGAAAAGAGATACTCTTTTTCCATTGAAATTTGGAAATTTATGCTATATTTTGTTAAAGAGACATGTTATTATACTCAAGGACATAACATTTTAAATAATGCGATTTTGTAAAAATTAAGTTAATTTCTCTTGATTTATAAAAATTATTTAATGTAAATTCTGAGAAATATTGATTATTATTTAAAAAATAAAATGTTTTAGTTAAACAAATTAAGCGCTCGTGCATATTTTATAAGTTTACAATCTAGGGTCAAAATGACCCATTCCGCGGTTCTAGGTATATCGAAAGTCACGCGGTTCTAGTGTTAAATTAATCTATAAAAATATAACATCTGGTGTTTGTGGTATAATTGATAATAGCTATAGTCTAATTAGAAAACTACAAACATTAGATAACTGCAAATATATTGTAACTTATGATTTTAAAGATCTATTTAATAATATTGATATAATTGATTTAAATAGAATAATCATAATGTTAGTACAAAATAATATTCAATACTTAAACAACGAAATTAAACTAACTCGTTTCAATAGGCTCCTAGAATTAGTAACTAAACATAATTACATAGTTCATAATAATAGTATATACTTACAGTCCAAAGGTGTACCACAAGGTGGTAATGCTTAAAGTATGCTAGCTAATTTATACTTATATTATTTTGAAATTAATAATATAGAAAATAGCAATTACAATATATTTAGATATATAGATGATATAATAGTAATTAATAAAAGTAATAACCCTATAGACTTAAATTTTTACCCTCCTAATTTGGAACTAATTAAAAGTAGCCATGATAATATTAATGTAAACTTTCTAGATATTAATATTAAATTAAGTACTAACAGTAAATTTACTTTTGACTTATACGACAAAAGATCTGACTATAATTTTAATATTGTTAAATTTCAAAATTATCTAACCTGTTTACATAAATCTGTTTTTAATAACATTATTGTAAATCAGTTAGTTCGTATAAATAGGCTATGTTCTAAAGACAATAGGATTAAGCATATTATAGACTTGAAAGCTGTGCTAACTCGTAATAATTACCCAGTAAGTCTATCCAAAAACATAATTGGATGTTTTTGTTTTAATGAATAGTTTGTTATGTTGCATTAATATGTTAAACATAACAATAGGTTAAAATAAAAATAATAACTACTAAAAATAAAAATAAAAATCATACGTAAAATAAAATAAAAATAAAATTAACTCATAGTGGTAACAATAATAAAAACTAAATAATTAAAGGAATAATAGTCTTAAATTATGGTAACCTATGTAAGTCTGTAACTGAGAATCCACTACCTCAATGGTTGCAAGTTTTATGACGTCAGTCATCTTGCGGTTACAAGTTTTTAACTTCCACTCTGACTAGCGCCAGGCTTGGTGTTCTTTGGTTAAGCACTTTTATTCAAACTTAATTTATTATTCAATTCTTCTGTTAATAATGGATTGTACGGTGTCTGAGTGTGTTTATTTAATAGATCATACTCATCAGAAACAATCCATTGGTTTTTAGATAGTATTGACACCGCTGATGAAGAAATGCTGTCAAAAACCTTATTCATTATATTCTTTACATGTTGTTTGTTCCTGGCTGCAAGTAGCTTTAGAGCTATTACTGGTTTTCTCTTTCATCTTATTCTAATTTATATATATATATATATATATATATATATATATATATATATATATATATATATATATATATATATATATATATATATATATATAACATATAAAACTCAAAAACCCTTTCAAAATTCCAAATTTCATCAATTACACATTTCGATTCCAAGAACAAAGGAATTGACTTTCAGGCATCTTTTATATAACCCCTGTAAACTCCTACACAATCCCTGCGGTATTCAAGTTCCTCGAACCTAGATATCAAGGCCTTGGCCAATGGCTGCAAGATTTTGGGCATCACGTGACAATACCACTATTAGATTATAAATAGATGTGCTTCAATGTACGTGCAACTTTTTTAGATTTCTCATTGCCACAAGAAGAAGTAGCAGCATCTCAAATAAATGTGAATTTCCTAATTTGACGAACGGATCTGTTAATTTGGGTTAAGACTATTTTCTTCACCGCTGTGGCATGTTACATATATATATATATATATGTGTGTGTGTGTGTGTGTGTATATATATATACTAGCTGAAAACCCGCGCTTCGCTACGGAGTACATTCAAATTAAATACAGGTCAATGTATGCAATGAATGACACAAAAAATATATATATTTATAAAAAATGCGACAATCAATGTATACAATTGATGTAAAATATATATATATATATATATATATATATATATATATAAAAATCGTAAGGGATATTTATTTTTTTTTGATAATATCCAATCGTCTGCTGCATTAGAAAGAAAAAAAAATTTTTTTTTGACTATTCAGTTGTTATACACGTGTCGATAAATTTATTTAAAGTACCAGAAAAAGAAATCACGTGATCAGCATTTAATAAATTAAATTCTAAAAATAAATCTTTAAAAATTCACCAAAAATCAGAAAATTGAGGAAAAGATTCGAAAAATATTTCATTTTAAAGGAATTTTTATGATCTTTCTCGCAATATAAATTTTATAACCTTCAAATTATTATTTTAAATGCAAACTTAAAAGTTACAAAAACAGCTTAAATATTTAATTTTAAAAAATCTAAGAATTTTTCAAAAATCTTTCTTAGTGCACCCCTACACCATAAGAAGAATCGCCATGCAAAACTTCAGCCCTTTAGGTCCAGTGGTTTGGTCTGTGCGTTCTATGTCAGTGAGTCAGTTACGGAACTGTTTTATATATATATATATATATATATATATATATATATATATATATATATATATATATGTGTGTGTGTGTGTGTGTATATATATATATGTATGTATGTATATATATATGTGTGTGTATATATATATATATATATATATATATATATACACACACTCAACAGCCAAAACATTATGACCACCCCTACATTTTGCAATGAATTCGCCTGGATGACGTGGAAGGCACGTGATCAGGTGGAAGGGGTATTTAACTGCTGCTGGAGAGTCTGAAGAATCATTCTTTCACTTACTTCTGTGTGTGATGGGTAAGGCTGCGGATCTAAGCGACTTTGATAGAGGGCAGATTGTAATGGATCGAAGGCTCGGAACAAGTATTTCCGAAACTGCACGACTCGTGGGTTGTTCGCGACCTACAGTTGTTAGTACTTATGCAAAGTGGATGAATGACGGTGAAACCAGCAGTAGACGACATGGTGTTGGACGTCCACACGCTATCAAAGAAAAAGGTCGTCGGAGACTGTCTCGCATGGTGAAGCAAAACCGGAGCCAGACAGTGGCTCAGCTGACAGCCCAATACAATGCAGGGCCAAGTAGAATAGTATCGCAGCACACTGTTCAGCGGACACTGTTGGATATGGGGCTACGCAGCAAACGTCCCACTCGTGTGCCTTTGCTGACCAAGCGTCATCGCCAACTGCGCCTGCGCTGGGCCCGGGAACATCGCGACTGGTCCATGGATCAGTGGGAGAGAGTTGCCTGGTCAGATGAATCACGGTTTGTCATTCATCACGCCGATGGCCGTATCAGGATACACCGCCTTCCAGGCGAACTGTTGCTCCCTCAATGTACAGTAGGTCATACACAGTGCGGTGGTGGCGGTATTATGCTTTGGGAACCGTTCTCTTGGGCGTCTCTGTGACCCGTGGTTGTGGTAGAGCACACCATGAATGCTACAGAGTATCTGAACATCATTGCGGACCAGTTGCACCCTTACATGGCCTCTGTTTTTCCAGCTGGAAATGGAATGTTCCAATAGGACAACGCCCCGTGTCACAAGGCTAAAATTGTGTTGGGGTGGTTCCAGGAACATGATGCTGAATTCCAGTTAATGTCCTGGCCACCTAACTCACTGGATCTCAATCCGATAGAACACATTTGGGATGTCATGGGACGGCAGCTCAGAGTTCAAAGACCACCAATTCGCAATATCTCAGATTTGCGTGACCGTTGCTTAAACATCTGGTACAATCTGTCTCCGGCCATCTACCAAGGACTTGTGGCATCCATGCCCAGGCGGGTTGAAGCTGTGTTGCGTGCCAAAGGTGGGCCAACTCGTTATTGACAGGTGGTCATAATGTTTTGGCTCTTGAGTGTATATATATACATGTATGTATATATATATATATATATATATATATATATATGTGTGTGTACATATATATATATGTGTGTATATATTTATATATATATATATATATATATATATATATATATATATATATATATATATATGCATATATACAGAGGCTGTTCACACATTTTTTAGACGATGTATATTGTATTCACAAAACTAAATTACATAAAATTCTTGTGTTTTAAATGTTCTACTTGACATCCCTTATTCTGAACTATCTTTCGACACCGCAATTTCCAGGATAATAATGCCTTTTGAAGTGCCAGAAGAGGTATTCTATCCCATTCCTCCTGAACAGCTTTCCAGAGTCCTGTAAGGGTTTTGGGACGACGTTTGGATAATGCAGATTTTAAAAGTCCGAAAGCACAAAAATCCATAGATGATACATCGGGAAATTTAGTAGGGATATCAGTGAAGGGTATGGCCTTGATACCAGTTTTTTGTTCCATTTCTTTTAGGAAATTTACAGTGGATTTTGATGTGTGACTGCCAACTTTGTCCCGATTGAGTCTCACAGATTGATGGCACTGTGGGTAAAGCGATGGTATTTCATTCAGAACATTGGCGATAAAATATGTTATAGTATTTGGAGTTAATCTTGACATTTTTTCCACTCTCTTTATTTTTAACTTGCCATTATAAGAAAAACCAGCAACAATCATGAATCCCTTAAAAAAACTTTCTTTCGATTCTTTGAACCATGTACTTAAATTTTTTTCTCCCCTTTTATGATAATAAATGGCTCTTTTTTTGTTGCAATCATTTAAATACACCCATGATTCATCTATTGTGACAATTGTTTTCCATTTTTCTTTGGATAAGTGTTTCTCATATAGAATTCTGCAGCGTGTCCTGCGTTCAGCGATATGAGTTGGAAGAAGACGATGCACATTGCGTTTTTTTGCTTTCTTAAGGTTTAAATCAACGTTTATCATTTTGTTTACAGTGGACACCGAGCATTTTAATGATTTCGCAACTGTCCTTTGACTAGGGGGATTTTCTTTTAACATTAAACAACGTACCTTTGCAATAGTCGAAGATGTCCGTTTTTTCCTTGGATACTTGTTTGGAATTTTTGTCCCACTCGAGGCTCCAATGTGACGTTTTTTTCCTTTCTTGTTAACGATATTACCTTTCGACGCTTTAGATATCACAAAACCATGACTCTCACATCGTTTTTGGATAACGGAGTATGCATATTTCTCTTCGGAAAGAGCATAAATGTAGCCTTCGAACCACTGCTTTGTTAAAAACGCCATTTTGAATAAAAACAAAACTTTCAAGCCGTAGACGATAATTTTGACTTTTAAAAACATAGTACAATTGTAATTTTGCAGCAAACGATTTTTTATTACCGCTTACCAAAATCGTCTAAAAAATGTGCGAACAGCCTCTGTACAGTGTTGGAAATTGATTTCTGAAATCATGGTCTTTTAACAAAAACTTCTTTAATATTCATTAAAAATGAATGAATTTTCATACATTATACATGCTACATATAACAAATGATTTACAAAAATAAAATTTCATACATAATAATAAACAAAAACGTAAGGTCAAAAATTAGATTTTCGTAACATACGAACATGGAAATTGATTTATGAAATATCACATTTCATTGAAATTAAAAGTAAAGCCGCCTTTCCACGTCAAAGTTTCTTTTATTCCACATGGCATTGATAAAACAATGTTTTGAATGTACTTCTGATCAATTAATTTCCAGTTTTACAGATTGAAGCTTTCAATTCTACAAGTTTATGTGTACTGCATAAACCATTCCAACAAGCTGTCCCCAACAGTGGCGTACCTAGACCATTTGGGGCCCGGGGCGGATTTATTTTTTGGGCCCCCCCCAAAAAAATGGTAATTTTTAACTTTTTCTAATGACAGCTAGCCTTTCTTTGCCTTAATCAGATAGTCTCCTCAGGCTATTTATTGACCTGTGCAGACAGTGGCGTGCCCAGGATTTTGTTCTGGGGGGGGTCAAGGCCTCCATGTGCTAGGGGTCGTCCATTTCCCTGACGCCCTATTATCAGGGTGGACTAGAAGGGGGTGTCTTCCGGGGGTCTGGGGGGTATCCACCAGCCGAAGGGGTTTGAAAATTAGGTGTTAAATAGTGCCATTTTAGGCTATCTAGAGTACTAGATGCCACTTCTAAAAAATCATATATCTATGAATTCGGATAAAATATTTAAAGCGACGTCCCCGTCATTAGTGGAATGAAAATCTAACAAGAAGTGCTTTTTAAAGCAGATACGCGACGAAACAGTGCGTGCGTGCCCTGTTGAAAAAAGACCCCTTCAATACTTTGATAGGCAAGGGTTCGGTTCACTCTCGCGGTTCGCGGATAGTACTGTAGAAGTGTATAAACAGCGCTCGGCACTTGGCTTTAGAAATACTGTTTCTGGCACTGTATAACGCTAAAATTGTAACAATAAAGATCGATAAAAATGTAAGTGCAATGAAGATCGTAATGGTAAATAATAAATAACACAATTACTATTAGGCCTATACGAAACTTTTGCATTATTTTGTAAATTAAAAAAAAATTATTTTAGCTCTGTGGTGGGGGTCCTGTCCCCCGTCGGCACGCCCCTGTGTGCAGAGAAAAAATTGACAGAATAAGGGAGCGAACTCGTGCAGCAATGATCATTACTGTTTAAGCGTTAAAAGTCTTATGTCAAGGCCTGGGTTCGAGCAATCGAACCAATGACGTACCGCACGGCACAGCTCCGAGACCAACGTTCTAACCGCTTGATCCATGAGCTCGCTAACTTACTGCTCGGTACAAGGTTAAAATCAATTGTACGGCGCTGGTTTTCGTTGTATGAATTTTTCGTCAGGCCAAGGTGAATGGTAAAAGGCTTGGCCGTTTGATTAATAAAAGCGATAATAGTTAAAGACAAAATTCATATTAAAAAGAAAAGGAGCCATTTTGGTGCCAATACTTACTTATAATATTCAGGTAGCTTCAAGGAAAACCAAAGAAATACCTCACTTTGATCTACGTTAACTTTATTGGTAATTCAACTTTAAAAATTTTTACTTTTCACAAGGCAATAGACATTCACAGTATCAGTCTGAAAAAAATAGAATGGGAATACATCACCTAGAAAATGCCGTGTTGTGTGAAACCATGTTATATGAGACCCAGGGACATTTCCAAAAAAAGGCGTTCTAAAAACTTATTAAAAACAAACATTTTTAAAAATTCCATATAAGCAAGTTAAATTAAGAATTCTGTATTAATTTCAAATAGGTAAAAGCCTCCTTTTAAAATTGTCTTTTTCTAACTTTTGCATCAGAAAATTGTCTAATTGTCTCATGAAAGTTTATTTTCATAACCAACTTGTTCTCGATGGATAACATTGCTAGGCCATTTACTCTGAATTGGCTCATTGTTGAGCGCAAATAGTTTTTGATGACTTTCAATTTCGAAAAACTTCTTTCACAAGTTGCGACTGAAATGCAAATCGTCAAAAACAACTTTAGTGCTAAACACAAGTTTGGTACTGACTCTTGAAATTCCATACCAACAATGAACTGCAAAACTTGAAGAGCTGACCACTTTTTGACTTCCTCTGTATTAATATTTGAAGATTATCATTATGGAATGGAATAATATATCTCCTAATGAAACATTCAAACTGGTTCAATCTATGCAGAAACGATTGATGGAGGTCCTTAGACGTAAGGGCTATCCGACCATTTACGTCTTAGTCTTTTTATTTCTGGCAAAACCTCATCCTTAGAAAATTCGTCGTAACTTTCAGTTAGACGAGAAATAAGTTCTGGCAATTTCTCATCTAGAGCTTTGATCAAATTAACCGACTGCAAGACTTGAAATTTGTTATGAATGTTGTCCATGGATTTTGTTCTTGTTTGGAGTTCCAAATACAACCTATCTACACATTGGAACATGGACCTCCTTAGTTCTTCTTGTAAAGATAAACCCTCATCTTTAGCTTTTACACCCGGCTTCATCTTTTTCTGCCTCTCTTTTCAATAGCAATTCCCATTTCTTCACATTTCTGGGAAGCGAAGTCCAAAGCATCACTAACTAAAGATTCTCTGCTTTCCTTAATAAAAAGTTCCAATGCTCTTAGTTTATTTAAAGCCTTGTCCAAGGAAATCCCCTGAATTTGCAGGTAGTGTTGAGTGTGGTTGATTTCCTCCAAAATGTCTGACCACAGGCGTAGAAACGCTAAATCGCAAACATTTGCCATTATAATCTAAGCTGATCCTCTTGTATCTAGGTTTTCAGACTCATCGCACAGCTTCTCCACTGCATCGATCAATTTTCCAAATTTTCCAAAACACACAACATTATTCAAATTTTTATGCCAAAGCCAGAATCTGACACAAAGAATCGGCTTACCTGTAATTTCCAGGCCCATCGTCGTCATCAGTCAGTCTTTCCTCAACCTAATGCTTCTGACACCAGAAAACTAACCAGTCACGATTTAGAAAATTCTTGACTTTAGGCACAACTCGGGATGGGGCGATGGGGGCCCCCTAACAGTGATGTGGGCGTAAAATTTCCAAAATTGACACACACAAAAAATAATCATGAATCATTGTGAAAGTATCATTTTACCGAGAATTGGCTATTTGAAGCGTAGAAGCCTAGAGCATTATCAAATAACAAAAAGCAATACAACATATTAACTTCTTCATTAAATTAAAACACCAATACAATGCAACCAGAAAAACTTAGTAATCTCTTATATGCACTATAACATACATATGAACTATACATATGATGAACCAATCAATCAAATTTGAAAGGATATATAAAAAAAATTGATATTGAAAAAGGTAAAATAAAAAAAAAACTGAATTGGAAATTTTCTTTTAAAATAAAAGTTTTGGGGGATCCCCAACATTCGGGGGGGTCCTAGGCCCGGGCCTAATGGAAAACCAGGGCCTGGTCTATAAGGACTTTGCCTAAAATAAAGACTGTCAGCCTATTTAATGATTTTAATGCGTTTATTGCACTTCTAGGATAAATACGATTACGTACAAAATTGTAAAATTCACCAAGAAAAGTTCGTGGGTTCTGGAATACGACGAAGAATGTCGGGCGATTCTCAGCAACTCGGCGTCAGCTCTATGGCATCTCTCAGCACCATAGACGTAGCGTGCTTCTAACCTTTTTTTGAGGGAACGAATTGAATTCAGTTAGGGCCCTCCTCAGAGCTTTGACTACCGGACGGTCCTTAAAATATGAAATATTGGGATTTTTTGAAATTGAATAAAAATAGAATTCGTGTTTGAGTAGTTAGTTATACAATGAGAAAAATAAACATAATATTAATAAAATCAGAAAAAAAATATAGCATCGAATTTATGCTATGGATCATAACATTGTTATAATCTATGTTAAGGCTAAAGACATAATCGGAATCTTCAGTTTCACAGTTTGAAAAGGCGGCAAAAAACCCAGCTTTCTTAAAAATTTTCTACAATTTTATGGTTGTAACTGAATTTCTATTAACGTTTTAATTTATTTCAAGTTAAGTGGGGGGGGGGCATGTGAAATGTTGGAAGTCGCTAAAATATGCAAGTGTAATATTTTAAAAAAACAATAACGTTCTTTTCTGATTTTTTTTAAAAATTAAAAACGTAATTTTTTGTAGTAAAGTTATCATTCAATTTTAAAAAAGGCCCCTCTCGTGGGCCCCCCCCCCCCCCCCGCCTTGGTCCGCCACTGGTCCCCAAACGTTTTCGATGGGGTTCAGATCAGGACTATTAGGTGGATGATCTAAAAGAACAATATTCTGTTCATCAAATCAATCTTTCATCGCTTTTGAAGTGTGAATACTTGCATTGTCTTGCATGAAGATGTAATCTAAACTATAATATTGCCATGCAAATGGAAGAAAGGAATTTTCTAAAACTAAGTTGTAATCATATGAATTCTGACGATACATTTATAAATGCTATTTCACTTCTGCCATCATAAGCAATCGCTGCCCAAACCATCAAACTTCCGCCAGCATAATTTTTGTTCAATGTAGATCTTGGTTCTTTTCGGAGATCTCTCCAATAATACCTCAAACCATCCAAATTAAATTTCTTTTCATCGGAGAAAATGACTTTCTTTCAATTGTCGCTCATTGTCAGGTACTTCTCACAAAACTGAAAACGCATCTTTCTAGATTTCCTCTTCGACCATCTCAAGCTCCATGAAGAATGTAAAATTTGCCTAACAGGAAGTGATAGATCTGCACAAATCTGCTTTGAATTGTGGCCAGTTTTTGATAGAAGCTGAAGAATCCCCCTTTTTTGTTAAAATTTTTGCTGAATATTTACACCAACTGGTCTTTTAATTAATTTACTAATTTCCAGAACAGATTTTCACATTCTAGATATGCATCGATTTTGGCTCTTTCGTCCACAGACACCTTCTTTCGTTTACCCATTGTGAAAAGTATGGCTGAAACGTATTGCTTCCAATATGTAACGCTTTTTATGTCTACTTTGTTTTATACAAATTTTTGTCACATTACTTCAGAACAGCCAATGAAATGTGATATTTCATAAAGCAATTTCCATGTTTATATGTTACGAAAATCTAATTTTTTACCTTATGTTTTTGTTTATTATTATGTATGAAATTTTATTTTTGTAAATCATTTGTTATACATAGCATGTATAATGTACAAAATTTCATTCATTTTTAATGAATATTATAAACAAGTTTTCATAAATCAATATCCAACGCTGTAAGGAAAAGGTTAAATACAGGAAATCTCACTGAAAATTGAGTAAAAGTGTGAGACTTAGCTTTGGGCATCCAAGTTCGGTCATTACTATCCTTAATATCACTATTAAATAACGTCCATGTACATTATTAAATTTGCAATTAGAAAATAAGGACCTGTTCTAGTATTTTGCAGTCCCTTAAAGATGAAGGCTAGTAAAAGTATCTGATTTTATGATAATGTACAACTTCATGATAGCTGCTATATCAACTCAACAAATTATTAATGTTAAAAATAATAAGTCAAAATGACTTTTATAGTTTGAAATCTTTTGAGTGAACTCTACACTGGTAAGCAGTGTCATAGCATGTTATTAGAAAGCACCAATATATTTATTTGGAGTGGTAATATAAAAACATTCTCTTCCTGGTCAGTAACGATACAAACAGGAAATTATCTGCATTCACCAAAAGGCAATCGTTGACAGCAATAAACTGAAAATTTTTGGATTTCAACTCCAACATAAGTACTTTTTAAGGTCTGATAAGTAAACAAAAATATATAAGGATCTTGAAAGCAAAAATAAGAACTTTTTAAGGGCCCTTTAAAACAGAAACAGAGCACAGAGTTCTTATGGACTTTTAAGGACTGTATGAACCTGCTATTGCTCAGAAAGACAAAGAGAAACAAACTTTATTTTTTGATATAAATTATTTGACTTGTTAATGCATAATTTTTGTATTCATTTGGTGTTTTAAAAAATTGTTCTCTTGTAAATAATTATAACATATGTTTATTTGGACTCATTTAAGTTAAAAAAAATATCTTCTTAAAATTTTAATTCTCGCAAAGTCAGTAAACAATTATTAGCACATGGCCACCATGTTTTGACAGTGCACATCATAATCTTTCATTATAGAGTTAAAAACCGACAAAACAATAAAAATTCCCACGATGTAGACAGACCTCGATTCCTAGAATAAAAGGAATCTAGCATCAAATGTGACTTAAGATATTTGGATGAAAACAATTGGAAATGAACTGCATCGTGCCCATGACATTCATGGAGCTGCACCATTCTGCAAGTAAACGTCACTCATGTATAGAATGAGCTGCTTTGCTTTGATTGGTCAAATTTTTGCTACATGCGATCCAGTGCTCGATTTCTAGAAATAGAGGTACTGGAACTGTAACCTTCCAGTGTATGTGTTGGGGGCAGGAGAGGAATTCCAAATTATATATATATATATATATATATATGTATATACAGCGGAATCTCGATCTATCGTTTTTCAAGGGACCGATTGAAATGAACGATAAATGTGGGAATATAACAAAGCATTGTGATCGTTGGGACTGGATAAAATGAGCGACACATACGGGAAAATGATGGATCCGAAAACAATTGATCGAGATTCCACTGTATATACATGTAGATATTTATATGTATATGTATATGTGTATATATATATATATATATATATATACGTATATACATATATATATGTATATATGTATACATATATACATATATATATGTATATATCTATATATACATACATATATATATATATAAGTATATACATATATATATACATATACATATACATATACAGTGTGTAACAAAATTATAAGACCACTGTGGATTTTGTGATTTTTACTACAAATAGTATAATTTTTTAAAAATTAAATTAGGTTGATGTTAATAAATGAAATATAAAATATATGTATATTATTTTTAAGAGATATTTAAATATACTAATTATTTTATCAACAATTTCAAATTTTTCCAACCAAATATCTGTAACAAAATTATAAGACCACTAGTTAAAACAAATTTTTTTTAATAAAACTTATATGATGTTGATCCACCATTTTTCTGAAAAACTTCAAATACTCGATTTTTCATTGGGTTCATTTCGGTTTTTCATTAGGTTTTCCAGCAAATATTTGGGAATTTTGTCCCATTCATCTATGATAGCTAGTTCCAATTCATACACAGAATCATACTGACGGTTATTTACATACACAGAATCATACTGACGGTTATTTACATACACTTGACGATCCAAATGGCCCCACAAGTTTTCGGTTGGATTCAGGTCTGAACTAAGGCTTGGCCAGTTTAAGACCTGGATTTTTTCTTTTTGAAACCAGTTTTTAGTTGATTTAGACACATGTCATGGCGCATTGTCTTGCTGAAATTTTCAGTTTGATCCTCCTAAAAATGGGCCAAAAGGTATAAGGTGTTAGTAAAGCAGTTGTTGATAACAAATGGAGTCCATTTTCCCAAGAACTCGCTGCAGATCACATTTCCCATCATATGCAAAAGCTCCCCACACCATCACAGAGCCACCACCCATCTGTCTACTGAAGAAAACCTGAGGTTCCGTTCGTAAATCATGCCAGTAGGAAATATTACGTCCGGGCCATCCAAATTAAATTTGTTTTTGTCGGAAAAAATAATATTTTTCCAAGCAGCATCCCAGATCATGACTTCCTATGCCCACTTCAGCCTTCCTTCGTTATGATGCTTTAACAGTCTTGATTTTCTTTTTAATTTCCGAAGAGCAACATTTGAATTTGATCTTAAAGTCCCCAGACTGTCATATGTGAAATATTTTTATTTGTCTGTTGTGTTATTTTACGAGTAGACAAGTTCTGTTTCGTTGCAAGCTTGAAAATTCATCTATTATCACGAGCTGATAATTTTCTGCTTTCTGCCAGATCTTTTATATTTTCAATAAAAATCTATTTTACTTAAAACGTTATGAATAGCAGTTTTAGAACGTTTAAGTATCTTACTTATTTCACGTTCCGATTTTTCAGAGCCCTTATAAAACCAAATTTTTCGAACTTCTAGTTCAGTTAATTCTCTGAATGTGGCATTGTGAATTTCCTCATAAAAACAAACAAATTAAATTCTATTTTCTTTTACAATATTATCATTTGGACTTTTTTGTGATGTAAAGTTACAGTTTATCTACGATTTTGAAAGAAAAAATAAAATAGTTTTAAAAACGCAAATGATTTTAAATAAAAAAATAAGTGGTCTTATATTTATGTTACACCGAGATTTCAAAAAATCATTTGCTGTGTGAAATTAATTCAATTTTTTTTCCTTTAATCGATTTATTTGAAAAAATATAACTTTTTTCATTTGCTTCTAATTTTAAAATTATTCATTTTATGCAGTGTAATATTAAAATGAGTGATATTTTGGATGGTCTTATAATTTTGTTACACACTGTATATATGTATGTATGTATATATATATATATATATATATATACCAGTGGCATATGCAAGGGGGGTTGATGGGGGTTATAAACCCCCCCCCCATTGGTTCTGATTACATATATTATTAAATTAGGTTTACGCTTTGCACTGATTGCTCAAAACTACTCTTTCATAGTAATAGTCCTGTCAAATTAGCTCAAAATGGCGGCGAATCATGCATTAAATGAAGGGGTTGAGATTTTTTTCAGGAATGTGTAGGGGTTGGTCCCATGAACAACACGTAATAAAGTCCCCTCGATTTCAGGCGCCGCGGGGGTGGGGTGGGGGTCAAAAAGGTCATTTTTTTCAGTTTTTAGCATTTATCTTGAAAATGGTGCATCACACAGAAAATTGTCAAATCCAAAAATTAAAGCTTATAAAATTCTCTTCCAAATGGTATATCCATGTTTGTACCCAAGTGTTACCGTTTTCAAGATATGAGTCGTTGAATATGAAAATTTTTCAAAAAAAGTGGTAGCGGTTCAGGTATCTCGTCAAACTTCCTCTTCTAACTCTTTCCCCTTCCATTTCTCAGAAAGCTCGTGATAGAGAAAGTTGTAGAGTGAAAAATGCCCATCAAAAATTTATAGAGTTATGCTAATTTATCTTCACCAGGTAAATACTAGCTAGAGCGTTTTGAAGTTTAGGGGTATTTTTCAACATTTTGCTTCTAAAATGCTCGTCACTCAAGTTTCGTTTCCGTGGTCTGTAACTCTCTTAATCACTTTGTATGCTGTTTAATTAGATACGTATAGTATTCATAACCCATATAAATAATAAATTATGTATACTTGTACGTATAATGTGTATCTCATAATATACAGAAGAACACTTGTAGTACAAAGGAGAAAGTAAGTAAAGAAATCAAAATGTGTAAAAGTTGTTCATATAATCAAAAAATGGTTATCAAAAGTAGGTTCAAACAACAATTACTTACATTAAATATATTATATACAATTTATTTCCTCAACTGCTTTCCTATATATTAAAAGCCGTCAATCTGATACCTCGGAAAAAGTTTCAAACAAGTCAAAGTCTTCACTATCATTTTAGCTTCTGTAGAATGTCCGAATTTTCCCGAACTGATTTCCCACAAAGGTGGCATCCCACTATAATGCCACGATCAAAGTCACTAAGCTCCTTTGACTTACTCATCGTCTCACAAACGCATAAATATGACCTGACAATCCACTACCAATACTTTTATAGCTTTCGGTTACGCATCAATTTACGTCACCTGCTAGATCCACTTCTTTACAGGAGTGTCCGGATACTTTTGGCCAGATAGTGTATAACGTATTATTGAATATAAATGAATTATATAAATTATTAAATTTACTTAATGGGGTCAGTACGAGGAAAGAAAAATAAAAGATACCTGTGGTGATTGAGATCATGCTCATTTCGAGGAGCCTGGAACATGAGCAGGAACATTCCTCAGCTCCAGCAAAGTCTCCTGGTGAAGATTTGTCATAAAACATATTGCCAAAGTGTTTTGAGTCATAAAACACTTTGGCAATGTTTGTTGTTTCATTGGCATACCACTGGAAACATTGTACTATTGCTGCTTTGCTTTTACCATAAATCGCTGACGTAGTGTCACATCCTGAGAAACTATGGATGAAGAGAATGTACTGGCTGAATGATAAGACCTGAAGATGTTGTGAAGAGTAGTGCCTTTCTTCTGTGTTATCCCGTCCGGCCTTCATGAAAAACACATTCGTGTCTCGTGGGGTGAGTGCCACAAGAAAGACGAGCAGGTCTTACCTATCTACTATCACCACAGTTGAATGAGAGGTGTTTTGCCCCCCACCTTTGACAACACTGCAGTCAGCATCTCCTTTGGCTATAATAGACTGTATACCTCTTGCACCCAAGGCCTGAACTAACATAGTAATGAGCTTGATTTTGTTCCTTTCATTGGAAAGGAAGTTTTCTTGATGAACAGTAGCCACCATGTTCTTATTGAAGTCAATATCCACTGATGTTTTACTTGATGCTCTCCGATGTTGTTCGTCTGTTTCCGTGGAGTTTGTGCCTTCATAACCATCAAAAACCACAGCTGAACTGCTGCCGTAATGGTTGACTATGTATGATACATATTGATTGCAGATGGAGGCGAAGGTGGTGTTGGTGTTCCACTTTACTCTATGAAGCAGCCATAGATTACCGTGAAACTTTTCTTCACATTGATCAGTTGATTACATTTTGGGAAAACATCATACAGTGCTGACTTTTTGATTTTTATCATTATCCCCTCGGCGAATAGAGACATAGGGTATGGGGCTATCTCATACATTAGCAACTCCTCTACATCCCCTTCTTTCTTCTTGGTGATCAGCCAAGTTCTTTGGTATATCATCAGAGGCTCTACCACCACTACCTCATCATTAACTTTGACCATATTGCTCATCGCATCTAAAGGAACGACTGAGTCCTTCTTGGACTGTTTCACTTCTGAGAAATTCATTCCAACAAAAGTGCTCAAACTTTCGTGATTGACACCATTCATCCATTGACACCATTTCACGAAAGTTTGTGCGGGTTCCAATTCCCAAGACCTGGTAGCAGTTGACGTTACTTGTTCCAATTACTCCCGTTGAAAGTGACATCAAACAATTACGTTCAGCAAAAGGCGGGTGATCAGCCAACCATTGAGCAAGCTTCCTTCTGTATAGATCATCTTTGGTTATACGTGATGCTCGAAACTCAACATGTTGTTCTCCTCTTGCAGTATGGACGCCACAAAACATCTCAAGTGAACTACATATTGCTGTAGCTGTGCGTGCTCCCCCAACCCATTTCGCCAACACTGAATCACTAAAGCCTCGTCCACGTGTTAATTCTCTTTCACTCTTCATGTCACACAGGAGTGTCACCTCAATTGCCATGTAAGACCACACACCAGCCATAGGTGTTCCAGTTCTGTTGACAGTGAAGTATCCACGATCTATAAAATCCTGTTTAAGTTGAAGGTGGCGAGTTGTTAGTCCCAGCATGTGTTGTACATATAGGTGAGTACACTTTGCATAATGAAAATGCCCGCTGGCATGGAAATAAGGTATCATCAGTTGGGCGCATGTCAGTGGCGTAGCGAGGGAGGGGCAAGGGATATCATGCCCCGGGTGCCACTCGCAGAGGGGCGCCAAATGGTCTATGTTTTTAACTAATTATATATATTATATTAACGTAAACTTAAACTCATAGCGCAACAGTCCGATGTGGACCAGGGCCGGCGGTACCCATCTCCGCTTTCGTAACTGTGGGCTTGGGGTGCCATACAGCATATGTCTCAGTCAGGTGGTTAACCTGACGTGAGACCCCCAGAGTGTAGTTCCCAAGCATGCTTGGTCCTCATTTTATCGACCCACTGAAGGGATGAAAGGCTGATATATTATATTACTATAAGTTTTTCGGGGGGGGGGATGCCAAAATGGTATCGTGCCACGGGCGCCAGTTATGCTCGTTACGTCACTGGCGCATGTCATACGATCTTCCCAGTTGCACTGTGCTGCAATGAAATTTTTCATCACACCACCATTTCAAAGTACTGGACCCACAAAGCTGCTGTTGGCCCATTACCTTTCAGACGTGATAATTTGTTGCTCAATTTCCACTGAATGCTGGCAAGGGAGGTATTTGCGGAAATGTGTTGTGGAGAAATTTCTACTGAGGTCTGAAGTAACTGAACTACTACTTTTTCATATGGTGGGATATCTAAATTTTCCAAAATGATCTGAGCTAAAGTGACACTTTAATACATTTTGGTTTGTTTTCTTACTTCCTCCTTTGTACTACAAGTGTTCTGTATATTATGAGATGTACATTATACGTAAAGGGATACATAATTTATTATTATATGGGTTATGAATACTATACGTATCTAATTAAACAGCATACAAAGTGATTAAGAGAGTTACAGACCTTGGAAACGAAACTTGAGTGACGAGCATTTGTTGAGCATTGACTAGCAAAATGTTGAAAAGTACCCCTAAACTTCAAAACGCTCTATTTACCTGGTGAAGATAAATTAGAATAACTCTATACATTTTTGAATAAAACTTTTCACTCTACAACTTTCTCTATCACGAGTTTTCTGAGAAATGGAAGGGGAAAGAGTTAGAAGAGGAAGTTTGACGACATACCTGAACCGCTACCACTTTTTTTGAAAAATTTTCATTTTCAACGGCTCATATCTCGAAAACGGTAACACTTGGGTACAAATCAGGATATACCATTTGGAAGGGAATTTTATAAGCTTTAATTTTTGGATTTGACAATTTTCTGTGCGACGCACCGTTTTCGAGATAAACGCCGAAAACTGAAAAAAGTGATCTTTGGACCCCCCCCGCGGCGCCTGAAATCGAGGGGACTTTATTAGGCGTTGTTCAGGGGACCAACCCCTACACATTCCTGAAAAATCTCAACCCCTTCATTTAAAAGCAAAAGGAAAACCTAATTTGACTGGACTATAATCCCCCCCCTTTTGAAAATTTCTGCGTACGCTGCTGATATATACATATATACATACACACATATATATACATTTATGTGTATATATATGAGGTGGTACGATCTGCCTCAAATTGATCCCTGCCGGGACCTACAGTTTAAATCTGATTCCGAATGGCTACAGACATCTATGCCAACAGAAGGACTTGAACCCACAGGATCTGAACCGAATGCCAGCACCTTAGCCATTCAGCCATCAACCTGGCATGTATAGCACGGAACTGTGCATTAAGTGGTTAATTATACTAAGATTGATAATAGAATAATTACCAGAAAATCCTTGCTGCTCAGCCTTGAGCCATAATTTATTTAATTTTTTATCTTTGAACACAGCCTTTATATATTCCTCCTTCAAAGTGCTGCTCTTGTCGGGTCTCAAGACAGATTCTTGAAGGGCTCGGAAATCTTCCCACAGCTGATACTTCTCAAGAATAGCTGTTTAGAAACACAAAACAGCATTGTCACCATACCTTTCACTATTCATATTCTTGCAGAAATTTTCTTAAATAATAATTATAGATACTTTAAACAAGTGCTTGTCAAACTAGGATGGTAAGAATGATATTGGGGGGTGGGGTGTCAGCAAAAAATTTATAGTCTAGTATATAATACATATCAGTGGTGAACCAAGGATTTAATCTTGGGGGGGGGGGGGGGCAGTTGAACGGATATAAGCATTTATAATGCAAATTCAATATTCATAATGCAATTTCTATTTCTATACGGGGGGGGGGGGGCATTGGCCCACCTCCTGGGTGCACCACTGATACATATATACATATGCATATATACAGGGTGGTCATAAAAAAACTTTGCCAATATATGGCGCTGTAGTGGTCGTTCCATTCAACCAATCAAGATGAGATTTCAGATATAGTTATTGAGAGTTATGAGCTCAGGATTTTGTGAACGGTAACAAAGGGGTGTTCATGGTTAAGGTTATACGTATAGAAACTCAAAATTTCAGAATAGCAACACCCACTTTTTCCCATAGCAAAATGCTCAGCATATGCAAAAACCCTAAAGAGCGTAGAAATGGTGCATGCATCATAAAAAACGGATGCGTTATGCACACACAAAAAACAGCTCTGTGATATTTTTTGTGGCGCCATCTCTTGTTCAAATATACAACTAGTTTTCATTATAAATATAATATTTGCATTCAATCTTTATTTGAATACATTTACTATAAATATTCCAACAGTATATGTCTGTATTACATTTTTTCTGGGAGAGAGGGGAGCAAAATATTTTAATTTGTCCAAGGAGGCCTTGATATCCATAAATTTGTAAAGTACTGCTTTAGGATAATTTAACAATTTTTTTATTTAGAGTGATAATATGAATATAGTTAGTTGTAATTTTAATTCTAAGCTTTAGCTTTGTGACAAAGTTTTCACTCGTCATGTCAGTTTGAAAAGGTATTTGAAAGAAAATCTTAACCTGTGTGTAATAAGAGAGATTTTAAGGTATGTGCCTACCTTTTGGGCACCTTTTTCTTAAAAATGTGAAATTTTTATGAAACATGTTTTTAATTAAAACAGGGAAAAAAAACTATGGATTAAAAAAAATTATTGGAATTTTGATTAACTTTTTAATTTTAGGCAATATTTAGTCAAATTTTAGTAAAAATTATCGTTTATGCCAAACCCTCTATAACAAAATCTAACCAATATATGTCACTTTTTTTTTCAACAATATATTAGTAAATCACTTATTTGTGTTATGAATCAAAAGATTAGCGATACCTCTTAAATTTACTAAAATATACCAAATTTTGTACACACAACATGGTTTCTTTAAAAAAGTTATAAATTTTTCAATAAAAATAGCTCTTAAATTAATAAATACATACAACCTATATTTTGCTTCATAACATACCAATAAATAAGCAGAACCTTGTGACAAAATTTTATTTCAATATCTTAGAAACCTTTTAAGAAATGAGATTTTTCATAAACGTAAAAGACGAAAAATGCAGTTTTCCAGAAAACGCAAATTAAGATTTTAATGTAGCCCCAAACTTTCAGATGTCGTTTCAAACTGAAATGATGAGTGAAATCTTTGTCACAATGTGTACATTTAAAATCACGACTAACTTTATTATTATTATCTTCCATTTTGGATGTTTCTTTGGTTAAATTCTCCTAACGAAGATCAAAATAGCAGAAAATAACAAAGGATTTTAATGGAAGGTAGTTGTATATGTTAATAAGAGATGGCGCCCCTATCTGTCATAAAAAGAAATGATGTGCAAACGTGCTGTCCTGATCCACTCCTGGAAAACCTGCTTTAACGAGTTATGTCACAAGGGTTGCTATAATAGTAAGCTAGCCGTTTCAGAAGGTCAAAAGTCAGTACACAGATTTTTTGTCTGCTGTATTTGCCACTTGACTACACTTGGATTATCTTTATCTATTCTATATCTAACACATGTTTAGTTACTATACAAGTTTCTAATCTTATTTTTTATAGTTTATTTATTTTGTTTTTTATAGTTTATGTATTATGTTAAGCTAAATATATTTATACATACCATATTTATTCATATATAAATAGCTTACTATATTAATATATAATATATTTCCATTAAATTGAAATAGATTACATAAATTTTTTGCATGTGAGCAATTAGTATGATTTTTTAATCTGATTTCCTTTTGTTTATACATTTTATTTTTGCTTAATATACAGGGTTATCAGGAATGAACCATCTGATTAAAAAATTTAATATTTTCCATAATTACAAACAGGAAATTATAATTAATATGGAAAAATTTAAAATTTTTTTCATAGATGTTCGATATGACTTCCTTTAGTCAGTCGTATAATATTATTGCGATATGCCATTTCTTGCCAAACATGTTGTAATGTTTCACAATTTGTAACTGTTTGTAAAGCATCACAAATGCATTGTTTAAGTTCGGGCACACTTGTAGGCAAATGTGGTATGAACACAAGATCTTTGAAATAACCCCATGCAACTTCTTCCTTTAGGGATAAGTCCAGTGACCTAAGAGGGTAGCTGTGTAAGACCAAATCATCAGCTGCACTGCAACCAATCAGCTACACAGCTACCTTACTAGGTCACTGGACTTAACCCCATGTGACTTCTTCCTTTGAGGATATGTCAAAGATCTTGTGTTCATACCACCTTTGCCTACAAGTTTGCCCAAACTTAAACAACACTTTTGTGACGCTTTACAAACAGTTAATAGTGAAACATTATAACGTGTTTGGCAAGAAATGGCATATCACAATAATATTACACGGGTGACTGAAGAAAGTCATATCGAACACCTGTGAAAAAAAAATTTAACATTTTTCCTTTACAATGACATATTAATTATAATTTTCTGTTTGTAATTATGGAAGATATTAAATTTTGTAATCAGATGATTCTTTCCTGATAACCCTGTATTTATACATAGTATATTTATACATATATATAGCATAATATATTAATATACAATATATTTAAATTAAATTGATATAGATTGAATTAGATTGCTAAATTTGAATTTATTGTTTCTTTATTTGTAGTGATTAAGTTTGTCAATTGAATATTTTTAGAAAATTATTTTTACTTTGTAAAAAAGTCTTAAATTTTTTTTTAACTTTGAAATTAAACAAAATAGTTATGTTGCTCATTAGCAGTATTGTTTCTAATATCAGGCTGCATTAGTTAGACTGTCCAAGTCGGATAGCAAAATCGGCGATAAGCATACTTTTTTTTCAAGAACGACATTTTTTAATAATAAACTTCAATATCTTTAAAAATCTCCACTGGATATTTACGAGTAAGTTTTATTCATGAATAAATTTCTTTATACTCTTATTTTGTTGAAAAAGTTCAATAAATAAGCTGTGTTGCATGTTATCGGTAGAGTAGCATGAAGGGGCGGGGTTTAAGAACCAGTCCTACTTACTTGCGTGTGGAGGGCTAGGGTAAAAACAATGGCGTCAAGGTTGGTGCAAAAAAATTGGCTTGTCGAGCAACAGGGACAATTGAGAATCTGTTCCGTTTTCTTTCTCCAATGTAACGGGCATTTTAATATCATTTGACATTCACCCATCCTACTCAAAATTTTTGGTTGCTTTTAATGGGAGTCCCATACAAATAAGTAAACATCAAATCATGGTACCACCTCTATTCAACCTCAGCACCCTAAGGGGTGACATCTAGTGGTCTTTACCCTCCCCTCAACCCCACACAGAGACTTTCCAGCCTACAAATTTAACATGTCCATACCTGGAACAGACACAAAAGTATTTAGTGGTGCTTGCCAGAAGTTGAACCAAGCACCCTCAGAACTGAATTCCAATATGTTAACAACTATGATTCCCCAAGCATTATTTACACTAACATTAAATATGAAATTAACAAACCTTTAAAACTCCCTTGAACTATAGCTTCTTTTAAACCATTTTTATCTAAGCCCTTCGCTTTTTCTGTTTTCCAATTCAATTCTTCTTTATCTTGATATTTCAGATCAGTATATAGTAATTTCAACTTTTCTGGAGAAATTTTCTGAAAGTACGAACTTTGGTAAATAATAGATAGATTACAAAGTCAGTAGCAAAATTTTTTGCTCAAAGAAGTAAATAACATGCTATGCTTATCTTTACCAGAAATATATTTTTACTAACAGAAACTATAAAAGGTTTTGTACTAGATGATTATTAGAGAAAATCTTTTTTTGTCCACTTATAACTAATATGCCTAAATCTGAGGTTTAAAAACCTGGGAGGTGCGGACTATTGCCAGGGAAGGCACCAAAATCAATATTCATACCATAATATCTATAGATAAACCATAATATCTATAAATAAACGAATTTGAGTTGGCAACCATCGAAAAAGAAAAATTGATAGAATTGTCATGCGATGGCTCACAAAAACAAAAGTTTCAAAATGAAATAATTGAATTTTGGATGAATCTTAGTGGAGAGTATGAATTTTTGTATTGCAAAGCAATGCAAGTGCTTCAACCATTTGTAAGATCTTATTTATGCGAAACGGGCTTTTCGGCACTGGCCAAATATCGAACCAGGTTCATAGTTGAAAACGAGTTACGAACGGCACTCTCCACATTGCCCCCAAGATTGCATAAACTTTGTACCAATAAACAACAGCCACCCTTGCATTAAATTTTGAAGCATTAGATGTAGTTTAATTAGTAATTTAATATAAAAATAAATATGCATGTTTGTATTATAGCAAAATCTTGTTATTATTCTGCTAATTGTAGTTTACTTTTTTTTGTAATAAAGTTTTATTATTTAAAGTGTCTATATTATTATATCTATTAAAAGATAGGGAGGCACGGGAAAAAAATTTTAGGGAGGCGTAGTAGCAAAAAGGTTAGAAACCGCCGGCCTAAATACAAGCTTTTCTTGTCTTAAAATCTATAAATACTTAACTTATTGATAGTCATCATTGAGATTTGTAGTTTGCAAATGATTTGCCAACTTTCTGAACACATAATAAAATTAATACACAGTTAGAAATTTATGTTTTAATTGGCCTAGAATATTGTACAGTTGCTAGAACTTTGTGATTATCGCCAAATGAGTAAAATATTATCTTTGCTCATGCATCAATCATTTCAGGGTCTTTAAATGAC
This sequence comes from Dolomedes plantarius, assembly GCA_907164885.2. Lineage (NCBI taxonomy): Eukaryota > Metazoa > Arthropoda > Arachnida > Araneae > Dolomedidae > Dolomedes > Dolomedes plantarius. The sequence continues at coordinate 260,936,181 of OU015490.1, forward strand.
AATAAAATTATAAACATGATTTTAATAACAAGCTGACGAAATACAAAAATTTTAATACAAGCCCAGAAGCACGTATTACTATGAAAATAGTTATATGGTCTTTTGTACTTTATAAATAACATAAAAGTAACAAGAAAGATGTTGAGGAAAATCACTTGTCATAGCAAAATCATTTTTCTTGTGGTACTACAGATAAAACTTGCTAACAGGTAAATGAAATGACGCACATAAAACACAGAAAATTTAATACATAAATTTATCATTCAAATCTACTGCCAAACAATAAGGCGAGTCGAACCAGTACTACCACAACAGCTAACAACAATGCCAAATTTATATCATTATAAAAGTACAACCATACTAACTTTTATGGCTTTCTCCCAGACTAAATTTAGCTTCTGCATTCGGAATGGCTTATCCAGTTCTATCAATTTTTGGTATTCTAAAGAATTCTTTTCTTTAGAGTATTTATTACATAACACAGGCAAAAGAAACAAGCTGAAGTAAATAGCATTAAATACCAACATTTCAAAGTTAACCGTAAGAAAGTGTGTGACTAACTTTGGGAATAATTTGGAAGTTTCTAAACGCGTAAAACGAGAAAAATAAAAATGCGTATCCGGAAAGGTGAGTAAATATTTACTCGTGTTGAATGCAAGCGTTGACCCAACCCGAACAAAAGAGCAGACGGCAATCAAACTCACAGAGAAGTGTAGTTTTCGCAACGAGCGTCTGTTTGGCGTAACGGCTGATTGAAATGCGCATGCTCAAGAACTACATTTCCGAGCGACGCCATTTTTAGCTTTGGAGACCAGAACTAGTTCCCGTGTTAACGTCCATAGAGGAAAATTTCGACGATTTTTTTACTTCAAAGCCAATATTTTTAAATTCGTGAAACCTCTTGAAATGTATACCAAAGAACGTCAACTTAATTTTAAAAATACAATTAACCTTGTTCCAAACGCAATATTTAAAGAAAATTGAAAGGTTTCTTGGAAATCGGCTGTTTTACGCTTTGTGCGCAAACATTTGGCACAAAGTTGGCTGTTTGTCGGCAAGTGTACATCTCAAATTTATCTCTTGTACATCTCAAATTTATCTCTGTATTGGCGATCAATATCTCGCTAGGCAATGAATGGACGGAAGCTATAATTTTCATGGGTTATTTATGTTTCTGGGTTAGATTTCTTCCGTCGTGATTATCGAAAGTATTTTATTTTAAAGATGTACTTATCATTTTTTATGCAACGTATATCTAGAAGTACTATCGTACAACCAAAGTATTTGTTTCAAAAGTATTTTATGTTTCCACAAAAACTAAATACAAATTATAGTAAAACTAGTTTACGTTCAGTACAAAACTGAATTTGTTACCTCACACTTTATTTAAATAAGCTCTGTTTTGCTGTTGACTGCAGTCATCAGAATTAGAAGCACAGCAACTAATTTATCCATTTCCCTTGAATGTTTTATTGTAAAGAAAAAAGTGGGCTGAATTGTACCAATATTCTGGTAATTCTGTGTTGTGTATAAAATTGACTTTTTAAATTTTATATCGATAATTAATTTATTGATTGTTGAAATTATTTAGCTTGATCTGTTTGAAACTTGACAAGCAATTTAAATGTTAGAGTTTTCGTATTTTTATTTCTTGTTAACATTTCTCAAACATAAGTAAACTCAATAGTATGTCCCATATTTCATGACTAAAATATATAATTACGCCATTTCCTCATTCTGACATAAGCATCAAAGATCAGAATCTATGTAATTATGCTTCTTGCTCTTTCTGGAAGGTTTAGCCATGAAGTCAGAATTATGATCCAGTTTTCAAAAGTTTGAATTGACGTCCATCTGATATCTAAAAAGTCAAGAACTTTTTTTTCACCAAAAGGCTTTAAATTTTCTAAACAGTTCTGGACTTTTAACATACTGTAATTACCTTTGAAAATCTATGTTTATAATAAAAATAATTTTCAGTCAGTATCACATATTTCTGACAACTACATGAATAAAATATATTTTAAAATTAACCATTAAATTTTTATCATTTGAAAGTTAATATAATTTAAAACTTATTTTATTTAGAATTTTAATCATTGGTATTAACAGATTATTTGCTATCATTTTATTTCTCTCAAATTCCATCTCACTTATTTCAGACCTCCAATATAAATTTGTAAAAATTAAAATTTATTTTGCGGTGATCATTAGTAAATTTGATACTTAATCCTGTGTATTAGTACATATCATATTGTAAGACAGTCTAAAGTAATTCTGTTTTGTGTATAAAATTCCCTTTTTCTGTTTTGTGTTCATAATCAATTTATAAATATATTGTAATTCTTTGTAGACAAGAGTAACTGGGTAAGTCATGGGTGAAATTTTATCATTAACAATTTATAACCTCATCTAACTACCACAGGAAATAGTATCTAGGTGTAAAAGCTGAATAAATTACTACTGTATAATGAGTGTTTTATTGACAAAATATCCCACATGAAACTATCCAGTATTGAACTGAAGAAATACTAAAATTTTACAATTAAAGAATTTTCATGATAGAAAAGACAAAAATAATATAAACAATACATTTATATCTTGATAGTTAGATTTCAAGAATCCTGTGGATTATCTCAATAAATATACATTTTTAATTCATCATCCAACAAGACTTACATTTAAAACAGGGTACTTTTCCGTTAGCCAGGCGCATTTGGCGTTTGCCCTATTAAGTATCGCCCTTGGCGAGAATGAAAAGTCTCCAACATAACAACTGTAACTGCATAAAATGTAAATAATTAATTTAAATTTAACTCTCAAATATTTTTATAATTTTAAAACGTTACTTTTGTAATTATTGTTAAACATAATTTTGTGGCAACAGTTATATACATAGTTTCTCTTTAGAATGTAGTTGAGTTTTAAAAAAAAAAACAAACGGTTGGTGTTGATAAGTTGTGCTATTAGTTTTTCTTAGTTAAATACCGTTAAATTAGTAAGTTCTTGTTATGTTGTCTCAACTAGGAGTCAACAACTGGTGACCCGAGAGTTCAATTTGTTTATTAATATGACTACGCAAAGCGGAACTGGAATAACTACTTTCATGGATGCCGAAGCGAATAAAGTAAGCATTAAGATTCCTCCATTTTGGCGAGAAAAACCGGACATTTGGTTTTACCAAGTGGAAGCCCAGTTTCAAATAAATAAAATCACCACGGAAGAAACTAAATTTAATTATTTGATATCCCAGCTCGAACCGAAGTATGTTGAAAATATATGGGACATTATTAAAGACACTAAGCCCGAAAAATATTCTATGGCGAAAGAAAGACTTATGAATACCTTCAAAGAAAGTGAAAACAAGCGAATTCAGCGTTTGGTTACTGGATTAGAACTCGGAGATTATAAGCCAAGTCAACTTTTGCAGAAAATGAAAAGTCTAGCAACAGACGATTTTCCGGAAAAAGTGCTGAAATCTTTATGGCTGGATAAAATGCCTGATTGTATAAAAAATATTCTTCTCGTATGTGATGAAAATTTAGATAAATTGGCCACAATGGCTGACAAAATTCATGAGATGCAATCTGAAAAAGAAATTTATGCTGTTTCACCGAAAATTAACTCTAATGATGCTTTAATTGCAAGAATAGCTGCTTTGGAACAAAAAATTGATTCAATGCACATAAATGACCGTTCTAGATCAAAATTTAGATATCATCACCGAAATATATCTCGAAGTCGTAGCCGTTCAAATAAGCGATTTAATCCGAAAGGTAAATATTGTTTTTTTCATTTTAAATTTGGCGATCGTTGTCGACCTGAGAAATGTTATTCGCCGTGTGCTTGGCGAGAGAGGTCGGAAAACTCCATGACGCAACAGGATTAGCGGCTACCGCTGTTGCTGATATTAATGAAAGCCGCAAGTTTCGTTTATTTGTGAAGGACAAACACAGGACTGCGGTTCTTAGTAGATTCAGGTGCTGACGTTAGCCTCATTCCTGCGACTCATCATAATACAACAGTAGATGATTTTAAATTATACGCAGCGAATGGAACGGAAATTCCTACTTATGGAATTAAGATTTTAACTTTAAATTTAGGACTTAGAAGAGAATTTCGATTTCCGTTTATATTAGCTAAAGTCGATAAAGCGATTATAGGAGCTGATTTTTTAAATAAATTTAAACTTTTAGTTGACATTCATAATAAACAGTTAATTGATGGAATAACTAATCTGTCTGTTCGAAGTAATGTAACGGCTGTGTTTTTTGATAATGCTATTAGTACTCTAGATAAAAATTCTAAATATGCTAATTTGTTACAACAATACCCAAATTTAACTAAACCTAATTTATCAGTATCTGCATTTAAGCATAATGTTGAGCATTTTATTACAACTAGAGGACAACCTTTTTATACCAAAGCTAGACAATTGGATTCCAAGCGATTGCAAATAGCAAAACAGGAATTCCAGTATATGTTAGAAAATGATATTATTCGTCCCTCTAAATCACAATGGGCCAGTCCTCTTCACATGGTTCCTAAGAAAGATGGTTCTTTCCGACCTTGTGGAGATTATCGGCGTCTGAATGCACAAACAATACCAGATCGTTACCCCATACCCCGATTAGAAGATTTCAACCACATTTTAAAAAATACTCTAATATTTTCTAAAATTGATTTGCATAAAGCATATTTCCAGATTCCTCTTAATGAAGATGATAAGCCAAAAACTGCTATTATAACCCCTTTCGGCCTATATGAATTTAACGTAATGAGTTTCGGTTTGCGTAACGCTCCTGCTACTTTTCAAAGATTCATAAATGAGGTATTTAGAGAACTAAATTTTGTTTTCCCATATTTGGATGATGTTTTAATTGCGTCAAAAACTGAAGAAGAACACGAAAAACACTTAAAATTAGTTTTTGATAGATTGCAAAAATATGGATTGAGACTCAATATTTCTAAATCTGTTTTTGGAGTTAATGAATTGGAATTTTTAGGTTTTCTAATAACAAGTGAGGGATCAAAACCTCTTCCTGAAAAGGTTAAAGCTATTCTTAATGTTAAATTGCCTGAAACTGTTCATCAATTACGAACCTTTCTAGGAATGGTTAATTTCTACCGTCGTTTTTTGAAAAACGCCGCTAGTACTCAAGCCATTTTACACGAATACTTAAAAGGTGCAAAGAAAAGAGATAATCGAAAAATAACTTGGACAAATGAGGCCATTGAACAGTTTGAAAAATGTAAAACAGATTTAGCAAATGTTGCTCTTCTGTCCCACCCAGACCCAGAATTACCTTTATCGTTGTGTACAGATGCTTCGGATTGGGCAGTAGGCTCAGTTTTACAACAATTTGAAAACGGTAGTTGGAAACCAATCGGATTTTATTCCAAGAAGCTTAATCTCACACAGCAAAATTAATCTATGCATTTTTACAAAAGTCCGATAAAGCATCTCCAAGGCAAATTAGGCAACTTCAATATATTTCAGAATTTACAACGGATATTAAGCATATTACAGGAAAAAATAATGTAGTAGCAGATACATTGTCCAGAATTGAAGAAATCACCTTAATTAATTATGATCAAATTGCGGAAGAACAAGAGCGAGATGCTGAATTTGAGACATTGCAAAAATCTACAAGTTTGAATTTGAAACAGTATTTCCTTCCATCTGAAAAAAATTATGGTGTGATACTTCAACACAACATATTAGACCTTATATACCTAAGAGTTATCGTATGAAAATATTTCATCAGTTTCATGGATTATCCCATCCTGGAATTAGATCAACAATAAAATTAATTTCTTCAAAATTTATTTGGCCTAATATTAAGAAAGATGTCCAGAATTGGGCGAAATCTTGTATTCCATGTCAAAAATCGAAAATATCTCGTCATACGAAATCAATATTAGGAGAATATCAAAAGCCATCAGAAAGATTTCGAGAAGTACATATTGATCTTGTTGGTCCATTACCACCATCAAATGGCAACACCTATTGTCTGACATGTATAGATAGATACACAAATTGGATGGAAGCTATTCCGTTAGAAAACATCTCGGCAGAAACTGTAGCGAAAGCTTTCTACAGCAATTGGATAGCTAGATTTGGAATACCCTTGCATCTAATTACTGATCGAGGAACTCAATTTTCATCCGAAATATTTCAAACCCTGTCAAGAATTTGCGGCATTAAGCTTTCACATACTACAGCCTATCACCCGCAGTGCAATTTCAAGGTAGAGAGGCTCCACAGATCAATAAAGGCTGCTTTAAAAGCTCATAATAATATAAGTTGGAGTGAAACGTTACCAACAGTCCTTTTAGGCCTACGAACGGCAATCCACGACGATACTAACTATACAATAGCAGAAATGGTATACGGAGAAAATATCAAACTTCCTGGAGAATTCTTTGAAGCAAAAATAAATCATACACCACCTGGAACTTTTATAAATAAATTGCAAAAGTATATGGAATTAATCAGGCCAAAAGAAACTCAACAGAAAGGTATTCCCAAAATATTTGTACATAAAGATTTAGGATCAACCTCTCACGTTTTTCTTCGTATTGACAGAGTTCGGAAGCAACTCGAACCCCCATATGAAGGTCCATATTGTGTTATCAATCGTTCACCAAAATATTTTACTCTCAGGATAAAGAATAAAGAAGTAAATGTATCGATTGACAGATTGAAGCCAGCATACATTCTACCACAACAAATTCCTGAACAAGAGAAACCTACAACTCCAAATTGTGTGAACAATACTCCTACGCCAGCTGATATTCAAACCAGAGCAACTGTGATTCAACCCAAAATCAAATCAGCTTTAAGACAATCCCGAACTGGTAGAATTCTTAAGACACCGTTGAGATTCAAAAACTGATATTTTATATTATTTATTAATTTTGTTATTATTTGATGATGAACACCATTACTTGTGTCCAACCTTTATAGCGTAACGTTCGTTACTGGTAGGGGAGTAAATGTAACTGCATAAAATGTAAATAATTAATTTAAATTTAACTCTCAAATATTTTTATAATTTTAAAACGTTACTTTTGTAATTATTGTTAAACATAATTTTGTGGCAACAGTTATATACATAGTTTCTCTTTAGAATGTAGTTGAGTTTAAAAAAAAAAAAAAACGGTTGGTGTTGATAAGTTGTGCTATTAGTTTTTCTTAGTTAAATACCGTTAAATTAGTAAGTTCTTGTTATGTTGTCTCAACTAGGAGGCAACACAACCCTAGGAAAACAGTTTAATAGGTAATAGATGGACTAAATTTTGAAGAAGAATTGTCACACACAAAACGTTTGAAAAAGATGACAGATCAACGGATATGATATCATGTGAGAGAACACGATTAAGTTCACGTCACATTTCGCACTTAATTAAACGATGATTATTTATTGATTTCGAAAACCTTCAGGAAAGTTCTTCGAAAGTTATCGTGAGTGGGAGAATTTAAAATGTTTCAAATCAAATCAGTGAAATTTATAAATATCTTTAAATACTTACCGATCTCTAGCAGAGCATGTTGGGTTTTTAAAAATGCAAACCAAGAATTGAGAAAAAATAATCAACAACAAAATTAAACACAATATGGTACGTTTTAATTTTTCATTGATGCATGAACTAATCCAGATGATGCATGTATTAATCCAGACAAGTCGTAATAGAACGTCTATAATTGAGAAGGCTTAATTGCATCTTAATCCTCTCGTTTGATTAAGTTGAAATTTTCGCACAAAAAAAGTACCAATATCTTACGTAGACACACAACTCGTCACTCTCACAAGAAAAAAAACTTTTCTAACAATCCCAAAATGATTTGGCATCTTTTTCGTACAGTTTTGATATACAAGGTTACCATACAAGGGTTATCATAATATTCTATTTGAATTCGGATATCGCCTTCTTGGCAGATTTTGGCATAGCAACATTCGAAACTGAATAATATTTATTATTTTTCTCGTTAAAAACGGCATTTCCAGGCGTAATCTTTTCAAAAATCATAGATCTTCAATATTTAAAGGTTTACATAGTAGGAATTCAGCCAAGTATGAATAGATTTCGAATAAGTCTCCGCAAAATGGTGGCCATGTTAATCTCCATAGGGTTTCTTAGTTTTGTTCTCCAAAGGTCTCCAAGATGGCCGCCTCACTCCGATGGCGTTTTCTCGAGTTGTCCTCAGATCCGATAAACCGGACAGTTTCGAAATAAGGCGATTGCATCTGCATTCTTTGGCCTTTAATTATAAATATATCTCAATATTATAAACATTTTATATCTTGTCATAAAACGCAGAATTATTTTTTTCAATATGAAAAAAAGAGTTTATTACAAAAAGAATAAACAAGGTTGAAAGAAACGTTGCACTTTGTTCCATGCGTGCCTGCTGGTGTTCCAAAAATTAGAGCGCCTGCTGAAGGGTTAATAAAAATCACCCTGATATGTATGTCGAAATTTTGAGGCATTTTGGAATTCTTTTTGTTTATCTGTTTACTGCTTGCCCAAGCGATACAGACTGGGTTTGGCACGCAGCCTAAATTATAACTCGCGGCAACGGATGGTTTTAGCGTCTGAAATTTTGCTTTCCGGAGGACCGTTATGGAGGAACGTAATCCTACGTTAAAAATTGTAATTTATAAAATATATATAAATCATCATAAAACTCTTCTTAGCCAAAAAAAACTTATCCTATTTGCATAAAACTATCAGATGGAAATAATAAATTGGTCATTCAGCATATATATACATCCATACATTAATTCTAATTTTAACATATAGCGGTTTTAATTAACTTATTTTTAATATCTATAAGTACTTTATAACTTGAAGTTTTACATTTAGTTAAAGAAAAAAATCATTTTGGAAGAATGTTCTGACAAAGGAGGTTGCTAAAAATTTATCTTTGAAATACAGGATTAGTACTAAAATAAGGGGGAGAAAAAATTGCTAAAAATAAATTCTACAGAAGCTTATTGTTAATATTTCACGAACATTCAAGCTATACACGTAAGCCAGAAATTATTGTTCACGTATCAGAAGTTAACATTTGAGGTCATGAATTTGCTTGAATACAGAAGTGGAAAACCCCCCTCTCTCCCCCCCCCAAAAAAAACCCCCCGCAGAACCACCGTTTACCTGTATAATGAACATATTATAACTACATTCAAAGTTTCTATAATGGTGCCAAAGTTTCGAAAGTCTCAATTTTTTTTCCATCGTTTATTTAAACACAATGCAATCACGCATAATTTTGTCAAAAAAAAACTTATACACTTGCATTCACCTCCATTACCCGTTCAATTTAAATTGATAAATATAATATATTCATCACATAGTTCGTCTTAGAAATCATGTTTGAATAACCATAGTCGCAAATTACTCATATATAAATTACTCAGCGGGACCATAGTTAAACGGACGAAAACAACTACTGTCCGACCACGGAAGCAAGGTCCCTGGAAGCTGTTACGCATGCGCGAGAATAGCTAGTCTACTTAGAAAATAGGGGAAAACGTCATATTTTCGGATGTGTTTGTTTATGAAATACGGAATGTATTTCAGACTGCTTTTTGTCCGCAATTTTTAAAACTTTATTTTTGATCGAATATGTGAATAATAATTTCAAAATAATAAAAAGAAAGAAGCAAATCTATTTAAAAAATAGGAGTGGATATTTTCGGGTGTGTTTGTTTAAGAACTGCGAAAGAACGTTTTCAACCAACTTTCTTTTTCAGAATTTTTCTTTTGATTGAATGTATAAATAAAAACCGAAAAACATATTAAAATGAAGGTTTGAAAAATTCCATTTTTAAGTGATATATTGTAATAACATAAATATATATATAATGCAATAAAAATAATATATTTGATTCGCAGTTTTACAATTTGCAGAAATAATTAGGATATACAACTCAAAATTTTCAATCTTTTGAATTTTTCTCAAAGTTTCTCTTTGATGAGTAAAATTGATTTTTTCTCTTAAGATTGGAATTAGTTTACGAATTGTTGGTATTATTTTACAGACAGCATAAAATTCATGAATTGTTCTTCGAATTACATCACAATCAAAATTATCTAAAGCTACGTTTTCGGTAGTTCTTTTTTTCTGACGTTTCCTCGGAGATTCAAATTTTGGAGTTTCTTCACCCTTTGCTTCTCTGCGTATTCTTTTTACACTGGACATTGATATCCCGGTCATTTCACTAGCTCTCTTTAGGGATTGCGAAAGTGGAACAATAACATTTCCTTCTAGTGCTTCTTTATCACACAATTTAATTACATTGTGTTTTATACGTTTACAATCACTACGGAACGGCTTATTCCGAGCAGTTGTGTTGGGTAAAGGATCCATTAATTTTAATATAATAATGAAAAAAACAGACGAGGCAAAAGCAAGCAAGCGCAGTTAGAAACCGATTCTAAAGAATGTCGAGAGAATACGAGACTTTTCCCCCTCCTTCCTCAACAGCCTTACCTACAGCGTGAATAGAATCATCTTGGCACTATGCCAACAGTGGTTCTTTGTACTGTGGTCGGACAGTAGTGAGCGGCTCCGCCCATTGACCAATCAGAGTCCGAGTGCGTATTGTCGAAGAGCAGATTCTAGTCGCCTGTAAATTTTATCACTATATGCATAAAGTTTTTAGAAATTTCTAATTTTACTTGATAAAGAATCATTAAAAGTTTCATTAAAATGCTTGAGAATCATTAAACATATTTAATATTTGGAAAGAATTGAATTGTATTTTTTCTTGTGGATGATTTTTTTGTTACTATTTCCATTATTTAAGGTGGCAACAGTCGAAATACGTCGTGCTTGTTTTTGTGATCTGCGTGGTAGCCTTGTGGAGCGTGGTTAAAGGAGCTGGAGCAATTTTGATGAATTAGATTTGTTTCTATTTTTTGTACTATAGTTTGTATATTATTGTAAATAATTTTTAATCATGAATAACAACTCTCCACAGAGGAAAACTAGCAATAACAGGGAGATTCCTGGGCGTAGGGTAGTTATAAATGATCCTTCTCAGTTACCTCTTGATTATTCTTCTACACCTGGAGGAACCATTTTTTCTACAACTCCTGGCGGTATGCTATTTAACTGCTTTGTTTATAAATAAGCTCAAATTACTCTAATAGCATAGTTTTTAATTAAAGGGCCTAGGTGTCTTAAATATTAACTGAAGTGCGACATATGTTTGGTTTATGATCCAAGCATGTGACTTTGTTTTGATATGCGTTTGCTGTTTGCGGAAAAAGAATACGACGCCGATAGGAAGACGTGATAAGCATGTGAAATGTATGATTAGCTCAGAGGGATTGAATGTGATATCAACAGATGTTTAATAATCACTTTGTTTAATTTTTCGGTTTAGTTTGTGGTCAGTCCGGCAGCGGTTTGTTATTTGAACACGCCTCCTTGCGACTACTTTGAGTGGACTTTTAAATTCTTTTCAAACAGCTTTCACGATGATAATTACAGCTGTTAGATCTACACAACTGTTATGATTAAAACATTTCTTCCGTAGTCGTAAAATTTCCGCGTGTAAGATCTAAATAACATTGCGTCCCTTTACGTTTCTGGATCCATATTACGTAAATTTTAGTCCGTAGTACTCGGTCATTTAGTCCGTAGTCTAGAATGTCATTTAAAGTTAATTGGGATGTGTTTTTTTTTTATTTAACTGATTGACTAATTGAGATTTTGTAGCCCAAATATTAGACTAATATTATTTAAATGAATTTTGCTGATTTTGATCTTGTTCTATGAGTGACAGCTCAGTCTGATTTCTTTGGAAGGGGAATAGAAAAAGTACACAGAAGTTAAAATTTCTAGATTTTAATACTCACCTCTCCTTCCATAAATTTTAAATACTGTTTCACCATTGAATAATGTTTCATTATTTTGAAACTAAAAGAAGCATGCTACAGTAAGGCAATTTCTGTAACTAAATCTGCAGGCTTGTGTTTTTCAATCATAACTTTTGGTATTACTCATTGTTAACCAGTCAAAGATTTAATAAAAATTCCTTTTTGTTAAGACATTGCATTTCTAAACTACATAGTTTATTCATAAATATAGACTCCTAATTTGCTTTATATATATATTTCAGAATGTATGCTTCATTAACTAAATGATGAATGTCCTATTTCAGGAATGATATCTTAACATAATTTCATAAATCAGTTTAGGAATAAATGATTTCCTGTTACAGGTGGTGATGCAGCAAATATGCAAAAATTCTTTTGCCTTGTAGGTAACGAATATCAATTTAATATGAAACTTCATCCTGATTCATTTCACCTTATAGAAAGATGTGCTACAGAAAAATATGCAATAGGGATTTTTCTATGATTAATGTGTTCAGTCCTAGAAGAATTTTTAAGTGTTGTATTTGATATGAATTCTGATTCAGCACTTTTGCTACAATTTAATTAGATTCTCAAACAAATAAGTATATTCTTCCTCAAAGCATAATTGAAGCTAGGAAGAAAAAGGAATTACCCTTCACAGTAAAATTTCTTTCAAAATACTTAAAATATGGCATCTTTCCTTTCCTCAATCCTAAAAGTAGTAGTGATATTTAATTGGAATTTATCGGAATACTTTGATCATTTTTTATATTTTGCAAATTATGAAACTTCCTTTTTAAAGTTTACACACACAAACAACAAAAAACGGAACACTCTATGGTTGATATGTTAAATGACATTACTGCTTTCTAGATTTTTAAGGGAATTATAGATCACTAGATAAATACCCCTGCTTCATTACTGAATACATTACTACCATGAATTTTATAATTTGATTGATTTAATTTAAATTCACTTTAACAATAAAGAGTTTTTCTCAGAAGAGTTCATAAAATAATTTAATGACCATGGTGTGGCATTCAGTACAGGTTTTAGAAATTTTTACTTTGGAGGTTTAAGCCCCTCTTAACGGCTTGAATTTTTTAAAAAGATTTCTTAGCGAGCATCGAGAGCCTAAGAGAAACCACCCTGCAAAATTTCAGCTTCGTAAGGCTTATGGTTCCAGAGATACAATGATGTCAGTCAATGAGTGAGTGGTAATTTGGCTTTTATATAGATTACCTACAGGGTAAACATAAGATGATTTCCATTATAGCTTTAAGGCATACTAAAGAAAAGAAATAATACAAGGATGTTAGGTAGGTTTCATTTCCTTTTTTTAATGTTAAAAAATTATACTTGTAAGTAAGAAAAGGCATTGACCCTTAAAAGAAGCTTAAATTTTTCAGCTGGAATATATTATTTAATGAAATGGTTCAGGTATGTGAACTGAAACTTTATGACAGTTGCCAGTGAAAGTTCAAACTTACTACTTGTTAAAGACTGGACATGTCAAAGAAATGTCACCACAATATTATTTTGTATACAGTGGTCTGGGTGGAATAAAACTGATAGACTAAGGGCCTGTTCACATAGAAGTCCGTAGCGTTGCGTTAAGGAAAAGATGACGTTGAGACGAAAATAAACCAATCATATGCCTCCAAACGATTAGCAATGAAATTTTTAACGCTTATGAATGGTTTATTTTCGTCTCAACGTCATCTTTTCCTTAATGCAACGCAACGGACTCCCATGTGAACAGGCCCTAACTTATTGTAGATTCTGGGAATCTTAATGTTGCAACCTTAACAAAGAACATTCTTAAGTTTGAATCTGAATAATTTATATATGTGTCTCTCAACAAAAAAATCTTGTGCTCATGAAACAGTTACATCAAGTAAAATTATTCTTAAATATTTTAACATACTTTCCATTTTTATAACAGTTAATTTCAGCCATATCAAATTAAGTATAACAAAGGAAGTGATTTTTCTTTGTGCATTATTTATTGTATAAAAGTATTGGCCAAAGATAATTATAAGATAAGGTTCAAAATTAATATTATATGAAGGAAACTCCAGTAGATGGAAAAATGTACAAACATGTTTCCTAAAATAATTTCATGTATGTTTGATATTGCTAAGCATGGTAGAGGAAATATATTTTTTTATAATTGATTTAAGTTGTTTTGCTTTTTACAATGCCACAAAGAAATATAAGATAAATCAGTCAAGGAGGGTTACTTTCAATGGAGAACTATCCAAGTTTCATGTTATTGTTATTGAAATCTAATGTATTGTATTGAACAGCAGCTGTTAAAAAAATGTTGCCTACATTGATAAGGCTGTAGAATAAAAAATTATATAATTGGTTTGAAAATTCATTTATATGGGTTTAATATGAAAAATAATTGTTTTTACTATAAAATTAAAAGTTTTATTTTCTTTTGATTCAGTGAGTAGATAAACAAGGTAATTTATAAAAATTCAGATTTTTGCATGTTAATGATCAAGTAGCTTTTAAATGATCTGAATTCTAATATTACTTTTCTTTTTGCATTTTATAGCTAGCTTATTACTGGTATTTCATTAAGCATCCTAATGAATATTTAAGTGATTATTATGCTGTTCTCTGTTTTACATTACTGTGCTCTGTTTTAAGTTTAAATGGAGTGATTTTAAATCACTCCATTTTAATCCATGAACAAATAATATTCTACCTCAAGATTTGAGAAAAATATTAATTGACTCCCTCAACCAGAAATTCCATATTTCTGGATACTAAAAGCTATGGAATAATTATACCATATAATATTCTTAATGTTATTGATGCTTGTTATATGTGACAAAACTTATTTCTTGTGAAGAAAGCTGAACTTTGTATTGCTTTTTCCATTATGTTTCATTATAAGGTACTACTGATTTTAAAAAAATTACAGTAATTGTAATTACTAATATGTTTTATGCAGAATAATTAGTATGCAATTAAGTACAGTGTGATTGGTAATCTCCATCATCCGTTAAATGAGTTCTAATATCACGAGATATTAATTGATTTTAAGCAATCAAAATACTATCTTTAACTTTTCATTGGTCAGGCCCAAGGTAGCCTAGTGGTAGCATGCATTGGGCTTTGGACTGGGCATGCTCAAATAATAACATTATTTACACACTTGCACAGTTTCAAAGAGGCCAATGACAACTAATATCACCTATCCCCCCCCCCCCCCCAACACAGGTGAATGAAGACAATGGCACTGATTTATCTTATATTCAATACTTTGATGATGCCATTCAATACCTTCATGTCTAAGCCGGATTGGTGCATGTTCAATGTTAGCATTATCGTAACCTTAAATATATGAAGCATTGAGGTCATATCGATAGATGCTAGATTCATTAAATAATAGATGTTAAACCTAATGGCAAACTGCCATCTCATAGTCAGTGGTTAACAATGTGGTGCTTATGAAATTACGCCATGGGAATAGCAAGATATATATTTATATATGAGAAGCACTCGAAGTGAGGTCAAACTCGTGTTACGGTTGTCACTGTGTTCTAAAGTTTGTTTTTCTTACTTGTTTTTATGTAATTTACTGTGTTTTTAGTTTTAATAAATAAAGTTTGACTACTTTCTTTTATTCAGCATTATACTATACTTAAGTATGAATTTTTAAGTTGAATACATGCCATGTCACTTTCGCAGTATCTCTGCTGTCATTCATAAACCAGAAAGTTCTTCAAAGAGGTCAGGGATTTGGAGAAAGTACAAGTCCTCGAGCTATTGCTCCTGGGAGTGCTCAATCAAAATTTAGGTGGCACTAGGAAGTGCTGTTGGTTCACGTATACAGTGAGTGCCCCCAATGAAAGCAACCAATGATACTTGCAGATTATGTACAAATGTCTTCATTCACCTGTGTTGGGGGGGGGGGGGGATAGGTGATATTAGTTGTCATTGGCCTCTTTGAAACTGTGCAAGTGTGTAAATAATGTTATTTGTTCATGTATTAAAATGGATTGTTTTAAAACCACTCTATTTAAACTTAAAACAGAACAGCATAATGTAATCAATTAAATATTCACTATGATATCTAGTGAAATATCAGTAGTAAGTTATTAAATGCTAAAAGACATTATTAAAATTCAGATCATTTAAAAGCCACTTGATCATAAACGTGTAAAAATCGCGATTTTTATAAAAGTTACTCGTTGAATCAAAAGAAAATGTACAACACTGCAATTTAAGATTATTTCTTCAATTTGAAGTATTTTTTTGTTTATGAAAACAGAATTATTTTCCGTATTAAACCTATACAAATGAATTTTCAAACCAATTAAGGCGTTCTTGTAGGTAAGTGCCTCAATTACATAAGCTTTTATTCTGTAGTTTTATCAATGCATGTTCATTGAAGGTAACGTCTTTTTATCTCCTGCTGTTAGATTTTAATAACAATAAGATGACACTTCATAGTTCTCTTTTGAAGGTATCATGCATTGATTGGTATATCTTACATTTCTTTGTAGCATTGTAATAATCACAATATAAAACCCATATAAATGATTTTTTAAAGTGTGTAAACAAATGATAAGCTGCACTGCTCCAAATTCACAGAAACTTTAGTTGTGTTTTTTATACAATCCATATGAAATAGGGGGATTAAATATTTTGTTAAATCATTCGATTGAGATTGATCCATTATTATTCATCGATGTTAATAGTGGTTGAAATGTTTCATTTTCAGGGACTCGCATTATCTATGACAGGGCCTTTTTAATGCAGATGCGCAACTCTCCAATTGCTCGCACTCCTCCTAAGAATTTGCCTAACATACCTGGAATAACAAGTCCAAATCAAAAACCAAAGGAAAATGGGACGATTATTGAAACAGCATCCGAGGACAAACAAGGTAATTTTAATACACATTCTCAAACCAATACTTATGTATCATTTAGGAATTTTAAAATCTTTTAATATTTCAAGTTCATCTTTTCTTTTTTATGTAAATCTGACTTGCTAAAAGAAGTCTTGTTTGAAGTTCTGCTAGGATTGTAATTTCTGAAGTATTTTTTGGATTCACTATTTAATTATCTTTGCATTAATTAGAGTTCATATGGACCTTAAATGTCCTTAAGAATTCCTTATTTTCAGTTTCTGTTTTAAAGGGCCCGTAAAAACTTTTCCAAAAGTTCTAATTTTTCTATCAAGGTCCTAAATTTATTTCTTTATTTTGAAGTCTTTAAAAAGTACTTATTTTTGAGGTGAAATACAAGAATTTTCACTGTTTTGCTGGCAAGAATTTCCTTTGTGAAAATGCAGATGGTTTTGATTTGTACCAAATAAAATTAAAGCTTCAGAATCGCTTTGAAATTTTCACTAAAACAGTCATTTCAACGTAAGCATGACTAATTATATGAAGAGAAATGTCATTAAGTTTTTACAGGGTTTGTATGGTCCTTAAAAGTTTGTAAGAACTCCTTTATTTTCATTATCTGTTTTTAAGGGCCCTTAAAAAGTACTTATTTTTGCTTTCAAGGTCCTTAAATTTTTCCATTTACTTACCAGTCATAAAAAGTTTTTTTTTTCCGGGTACAAGTATTTTCAGTTATAGCTGTCAACGATTGTGTCTCAAATTAAATGCAGCTATAACCCGACAATCATTTTGAAATATTATTGCTAAGAATTTATTAAACTGATGTAGAAGTTATCATAAGGTTGTATAGAATCCTAAATTTCAAATACTTATAAACAGGGTTGCCAAATGTCCCAGATTTTAAGGGACAGTCCCTTATTTGTAAATTTTGTCCCGCGTCCCAGGAAACTTTCATACGGAATGGCAAAAGTCCCATTTTTCGCCGAAATGAGAAATTTATTGTATATTAGTTGGGTGCATACAAGGGCCTGTTCACATCCGGATGTATTTAAACACAGTAAAGCACAATATATCATACAATTCAATTAACTGTGGGAACACACTCATTCGAAAATTATTTTATGATTCAAAAGTCACCCAAAAGATTTCCTGCGCACATTATATTATGTACATTGTACAATAATAAAATTACAAATTTTACATACATGTCCCTAACACTTTATAAGGGCACACACTTAGTTGTAGTAAACGAATAAAGTAAAAATCAGTTTTGTACTATATGCCTAAACCAACCTTAAATTGTTTTTGATTTGGAAATTTTCTATGTAATTACATTATTGTTTACTTAACCTAAACTCTAGGTAAGTTGCAAAACTGAACGAACAATGCGTTGAAAATGGCTATATGAAAGGTTAAAATTTGAAAAATTTCCGGGGGAGTACCCCTGGACCCCCTTTGAATGGGGGTATTCGATACTCCCCAGTAGTATAGTTATCAAAACCTGTCACATTTTAAATCCTCTTTGAGGTCCTTGGTGTCTCACATTTTGCATATTGATGGATTGCTCTGTATGCTAGCAGATGTCAGAACCTTCGAAGTGTTTAGTATGAGTCATAAACATTCTTTTGTAGTAAACAGATACAGTCGAACCCCATTTTAGCGAACTTCAAGGGACCAAAGGTTTTGACTGTTAAGAAAATTGTTGGAGTTACCAAAATCCAACTCATTAGTTCAATAATGATTTATTAAAAAATGATAAAATCTATTTAAAATGATCATTAATGAAGGAAATTCACCAAACTGTCACAATACTAATTAAATTAACTAAAAATGAAAACAAATACAAGTAAATTAATTTTTACCTTTAATTGTTGCTCACTGCTTTGATACAGAAATAATCGGTAATCTTCTGCTGACGTGATGCCGATTTCAAAAAACATTTTATTAATTTCTTTGTCTAATACTTCAAGTGACTATCACTCTTTCTTCCACTGTTTGTGTAGACAAAAACTTATTAATTACATGCATCGTTACTGTAGCATCTGAGATGTTGGGGATTTTGTCATTTCATCAGCATCAGATGCAGAATCTTTGATTTCAGAATGATTCATTTTAATTTCTTTCACAATATTTTCATCAATCAGATTTTCACATGTAATGACTTCATCATCATGTGTTTCAAACAATTGCATGGCATAATCTGAGAAGGCTGAAATTTTGTGCTTTTTCTATCCACACTGCGATATTTAAATCTTCAACATTCTTTGCTTCTTTAACATTTGTTGTATCTTCAACGCTCTTAAAAATTCAGCAGTCGACTGAAAAAAAGATTCATTATAGCCGATTCTTAAGATTTCGGAGGTTCGCTATAAAAGGAAAAATTAGCATTAAATACATTAGGGAAACGACGGGTCTAAAATTTTCGTTTGTTATATAGGTAAGTTTGCTATAACGGGGTTCGACTGAATATACCAAAACACCTGATTGGCCTTTGATCAAATTAGTAAAAATTGCTAATAGAAATACTTTTTTTTTTAAAATTTGCTTTATCTTTATTTATGCTATTGTAAAAATTGCATATATAAAAAATTTTCCATTTGATTGATTTTCATTTGTAAAACTTGCTTATAGAAATTCCTTTTTTTTGCTTTAATTTATTTTATTGTAAAAAATTGATTGGTTTTCATTTACATCCTTCATACTGTTTTAATAAATGGAATTACTAAAACCTAAATAAGATTGGACAGCCTATTTTTAATTTGAGTACGAAGCCTGTTTTTATTGAATTTGGATGATTATTTTTGTTTCAGACCACCAGGAGGATGTGTTATTCTCTATGGATGTGTGAAGTTTTGTGCTTTCATGAGAACCGTAACAGCTTCAACCTTGGATGACCCCGTGCCATTGTAATTTTTATTTCTCAATTTCAAGCTCTTTCCCGGTTATAAAAATTTCAAAGATCCATTCTGTGATCTGCCATATTTGTTATATATATACACTTTTTTTTTTTTTGTTAATGGTATATTGTGTTGAACGACTGCTTTTCGTTCGAGTGGAGTTCCAGAGCAACTCGTCTGCCTTCTTCGAGCCAGTTTTATTAAAAGCTTACGATAACTCTTGTGTTCACTACAAATACCACCATTTTTAAGTTTATAGACTGTGTTATGATATACTTGTGTCTTTTTTGATTTGTTATGTTGCATGGCCAAGGTTAGCAGAAGTAAAGATTGCTTTTTAATAAAAGTTGTTATTTTTCTGGTTCATTTATTTCTCTCTTCTTTTTTGCTACAGCCTCCCACTTCTCTATCTGTACCATATAAATTCTTTTAAACTTCCTAAAGTAAATTTTAACGGGGTTCTACTATTCATATGTGCATGTGTATATAAATGGTGAAACTTGTTTCACTGGCCACCCCTCAAAACAGCATGTTACAAATCTTGTGCTCTATTAGATTAAACAGCTCCTATATTTTATTTATTCATGAAAATTGTCTTATTTTGACTGAATTTAATCTTATTTTGATTTAATTTCACAAATTGAATAGCGATAGAAAATGTGGATCGTGTTTACGAAAATGAATTTGTTTTATATTCAGTTGTTGCTTATGCCACTTAACCGACAGCAACATCAGATCAAGTCCCGCAATGAACCACAAGAGTCCGACTTGGCTAAATGACCTGCAGCGGCATAACTGGGCACGATACTTTTTTGGTGCCCCCTCGCTACGCCACTGATGACCTCTCCCGTAATTTTGATCCAAGTCAAGTGATGAGACCAGAACACTTGACCCTGCACCTCCAGAGGTCAATTTGAGAACTTGGAGGACTTGCAGCCATGTTCTATTTTACGTGCCCTGGCTACCATTAGTGAACACGGCGGTAGATTTGCTTTGACGAGAATCAAACCAGGGACGTTCAGATCACTGGCCTGCTGCTCTTGCCAACTGGGCCACTGCGCCCCATGGACTCGTTAGTTAAGACTAAAGTCACAAAAGCACACTTCTATAGAATATCAGAGTATTGGAATTTAATTCTTTTGTCAATGAGAAACCTGCATAGATGGCAGTGTCTCTTATGACCTGTTAACACTGAATCCGAGGCGTTAAAATTTTTAACCCATCACAGAGCACCATTCATTGACCACGTGACATATCCAACCCATCACAGGTCATGTTAATAATTTTCTAACTCTCCTGATTCGGTCTGAGTAACAGAATTTCTGGTCTTTCATTCCACATTGCAAATGAAAATAATGCTGCCTGTTCAAGAACTGTGTCTTGAAAACAAAGTAGCATTTTACAGATTGTATGTAATGTACATCCTACTTTTCTGAATTTTAGTGGCCCGTGCGAAAATTTCGCATGTGATTAAAATGCGGTTAATTTTATAACGAGGTTGGTGGTTTGTAGTAGGATGGAAGATGATTTGTCGAATAAATAATACACATATCACCTTTGGACACACTGTTTGAGGGGATCATGAGACATGGACATGTCAAAATACATTTGCAGACAATATTAAAAGTGACACAAACATGGGGAAAATGGGATATTTACACTACAAACCATATTGACGCATCTGAGGGCCAAAAGTCAGTGAATATCTTTAAAATGGTACCTCATTTATCGATTTGGAGAAAAAGTCACCTAGGAATAATATTGCGTCACGATGGTGGTGTTTTTGAAATTTAAAGGTTAGTGTTCGGGTGATAAATGTAACCAAATAACCATCTAGCACATAAGAAATTTGCCGATCAACAACTGTAGCCCCAATCTCATTTTTTTCTTCAACACATCTACACGGTAAGACCTTTATTTTGATTATCCTTTGAGACAAATTAGAAGCTTTCCCATGATAGCTTGGTAGAATTTTGTCTTGTGCTATTCAATTGTGTACATAGAATTGAATAAATAAAATTAAGCTTTAAAAAGACATACCAAAGGAAAAATAGCACTCTTCAGGGGGAAAGAAAATAAATTTTAGTCCACACCAATTGTTTTTCCATGCAAGAAGAATAATGTACACCTACACGTATGTTGCCAATAAAGAAACTCATTAATTCACATATTGATAATAAAAGCAGACGATTTTAAAATTTAAAAGTTCGGTTCGAGTCATATGAATTTTTGCTCCAAAAAATGCATTATTGCTTATTTTCAGGGGATGCCTTATTTTTTAATGTACAAATATTTCCATTTATTCAAGTACAGTCATGTCATCTTCTTCTGGAACATCGTTTCTCTGTAGAACCATTGGCCCTAATCTCTCATGTCTAGCAATAAATGAGCAGGTCTTGTCCATGTAGTGCATTGGCAACACAGCTGTCTCATGAATCCTTCACTCAAGTCACGACCAGGCTAAGCTTCAAAAAGTTTCCACGTTCATTTCTCTTTTCAATGTAATCGTTGATTCCATGCGCAAATGGTGTTTATTGCAGTATCGAGAGTCTGCAGATAGGCAGTCATTCCTCTTTCTGTGAGTAGCACATTAAATCGACCCACTTCCTTATAACTGCTCGTGTGCACCAGGTTTCAAGAACATAAATGCCTGAAACAGGTACGTGTTCTTTCATCAGCAGTGGCACCCCTCTGATCAGTTGCTGTTTGGTCAGCAACAAAAGACGTTTAATAACTCCAGCTGGAACAGTGTTGTCGATCTTCTCAGAGACGGTTCATATCGTTGAAAAAAGCCATCCATCCAGTGTTGTGTTGCTTTGAATTCTGCTGGGGCCTGTTCACATAGGAGTCCGTTGCTTTGCGTTGCGTTAAGGAATAGATGACGTTGAGACGAAAATAAACCAATCATAGGCGTTAAAAATTTCATTGCTAATCGTTTGGAGGCCTATGATTGGTGTATTTTCGTCTCTTATGTGAACAGGCCCTAACTGTACTATCACTGCAAAGACAAACGCTTCAATCTTTTATTCTTCTGTCAGCAATCCATTCACAGATGGTGTCATCCAATTCGGGAAATAATGGTTGCCGACCTTTTCCGCTTCCATCTGATCGCCATTTTCGGAGATCCGCGAGATTCTTATTCCGGGAGTCCTTTCTTGTTCTTTTTAACGTAGGATTACGGTCCTCCGGAAAGGAAAATTTCTGACGCTAAAACTTTATTTCACGCGAGTACAATTAAGTACGACACACGACGTATTTGAATTATGAAAATTCTATTAGGTGCCCGTTCGTGTGTTGTGACTGCACTTCGATTGGTCATTCGGCAATAAGACTGACGATCTTCTATTACGAGTACCCTGAAAAATCACGCTAGGGCTTATTTTCGGGGAAACACGGTAACAATGGGGAAGCGAGCGCACGCACGCCATCTAGCGGAATAGAAAATGTTTAACTTCGATTTTTAAGCAAACAATACAATGTGTAATTCTAAATCTAAATTAATAATTCGTCAGAAGCGAAGAACCTAATCTTTGAAATGGTACCTCATTTATCGGTTTTGGAAGGGAGAAAAAGGATCGTCAGAAAAAATTCCCTTCTAGAAATAATATATATGATTGTTGAGAACCGCCGAGCGAGCTCTTATAATTCTGTTCTCGTGAAAATCAGAAAAATGGAGGTAAAGATTCGAAAAAGGTTTCATTTTAAAGAAATTTTTAGGATCTTTCTCGTGATATAAATTTTATAACCTTCAAATTATTGTTTTAAATGCAAACTTTAAAGAATGTTACAAGAACAGCTTAAAAATTTAATTTCAAAAAATCTAAGAAGAATTTGCCAAAAATATTTCTTAGTGTTCCCCTGCACTATAACAAGAATCGCCATGCAAAATTTCAGCCCTCTAGGTCCAGCGGTTTGGTCTGTGCTTTATCTGTCAGTCCGTCAGTTACGGAACTGTTTTATATATATAGACTAGCTGAAAACCCGTACTTCGCTACGGAGTACATTCAAATTAAATACAACGGTCAATGTATGCAATTAATGCCAAAAATATGTATAAATATATTTATAATAAATTCAACTATCAATGTATGCAATTGATGTAAAAAAAAACGAAAAAATATATTTATAAAAGAATCAACGGATATTTTTATAGACAAAATAATGTAGAAGAAAATATTCAAATTAAATCTAATAGAACATACTAAAGAATATAGTACAGTTAATATACGTAGTACAGTTTGAGGAACATATCTTTTACTGTATTCTAATATTTTTTTGGATAATGTCCAATCGTCTGCCGCATTAGCAAGAAAAAAAATATTTTTTTGTCTATTATGTTGTTATGTACGTGACAATAAATTTATTTAAAGTACCAGAAAAATAAATCACGTGATCAGCAATTAATAAATTAAATTCTAAAAATGAATCTAAAAATTCACCAAAAATCAGAAAATGAAGGTAAAGATTTCATTTTAAAGGAATTTTTATGATCTTTCTCGCAATATAAATTTTATAACCCTCAGATTATGATTTTAAATGCAAACTTTAAAGAATGTTGCAAAAGCAGCTTAAAATTTTAATTAAAAAAAATCTAAGAAGAATTTTTCAAAAATCTTTCTTATTGCTATAAGAAGAATCGCCATGCAAAATGGTCTGTGAGTCAGTTACGGAACTGTTTTGTATACTATATAGATGATTGAACAACGTAAAGCAGTAAAATCTGAGATATTAAAAATAAAATGATACATTTTTTAATACTAGCCGTGTATGTAGTTTAATACTAGCCGTCTATTCTCGCACATGAATAGATTTCTAAATGAGTCATCTCTCGGAATTTGTAAGGGAACGATCGGTTTCGCACAGAGCATGGCAACATAACAATGGCTAATCCTCACTTATTAAATTTTGTGACCTTTCGACTGATCGTTCCAACAAAAAGGGATCCTGTAATAGACAAAATATCTCTTCAAATAAATATTGTAACGACTCCCGTACAATAGCGATTTTTTTTTTTTTTGCGCGGGGAAATTCCAACGCGCGGTTTGTGCACATAATTGATTTGGACGTCTGCAGACAGACTGGCGACACAGAGACCGGAAGTGCTACCGACAGCTACAAAAGGGGAAGTATCTGGGAACAATAACTGAATAAAGAAAGGCGGCGTTCGAGAACGTTCAGCAGTGGTATATAAAGTCGCCGAACACGGATTCGTTGCTTGCTGAGATACCGCCGAGCCCACTCGACTCTGACCTTCCTCGTCATGCCGTCAACCCTCAAATTTAATTTTTTTAATATACAGGTTGTCCATAATTAAAGTCCCATTTTCAAAAGGCTGCAAAGAAAGAACCACTGGTCGGAATGACTTGAAATTTGAACTGAATATACTGGAAGAAGGAGGAAACGATTTGGCATAATAAAAAAAGAGTTCCAAAATGTATCAACAGATGGCGCTGTAAGTGGTTGGAACTTTTATTTTTTTATTATGCCAAATCGTTTCCCCCTTCAGTTCAAATTTCAAGTGGTTCTTTTTTTGCAGCCTTTTGAAAGTGGGACTTTAATTATGGATACCCTGAGAAATGCAATTAAAGCATAAAATACAAAAAAGGCTTTTATTAAGGCCTTACAACATCGTAGAATGGATGAATGCAGATGGAGCTGTGATCGGACGACTTTTTAAAATCTATAAGATAGAATGATGACTTCACCGATTTGTCAAGTGACATCCAATTATTTTTTTGTCCACAGAAGAAAAAAAAAATGAAATAATTGTTTCACGAGTACTGACTGTAGAATTTGAAATTGTAATTATAATTGTATCTTATGCCAATAGATGGCAGTGTGTTTAAAACGAAAAATGTTCTACCAGAAAAAGTGTATTTCATGGCGAACAGCCAGAATGTAGTAATGCTTAATGTCGAATGGAATAAATTGTTTTGTGTTTTAAAGGAAATTGGTATCATTATTGACAAGTTTTTTATTGTGTATTTTATATGCTGAAGAAAATTAATTTAGTAGTTGAAGTATATAAAAAGAATTTTGAATCACGAGAAGAAATTATGGGGTTAAAAAACATCAGAATTGACACTCTCTTTTTTTGAAACGACACTCGACTACTTGATTCTGGGCAACGAGACTCAGCTGGATCGGGTCAACTTGCAGTTCAACCGCTTGTTCACTGCCTCTTGGGATCAGGGATGCGATATCGATGTCGATGTTCTACCAGAAAAAGTGTATTTCATGGCGAACAGCCAGAATGTAGTAATGCTTAATGTCGAATGGAATAAATTGTTTTGTGTTTTAAAGGAAATTGGTATCATTATTGACAAGTTTTTTATTGTGTATTTTATATGCTGAAGAAAATTAATTTAGTAGTTGAAGTATATAAAAAGAATTTTGAATCACGAGAAGAAATTATGGGGTTAAAAAACATCAGAATTGACACTCTCTTTTTTTGAAACGACACTCGACTACTTGATTCTGGGCAACGAGACTCAGCTGGATCGGGTCAACTTGCAGTTCAACCGCTTGTTCACTGCCTCTTGGGATCAGGGATGCGATATCGATGTCGATGTTTTTAATGAAAAAGCACCATAATAAAAAATATTAACCACCTAACATAATTTTCACACTCGGTAAATGAAAGGGTGAATACAAAAAGGGGAACGACCCCCTAGCAACGAGACAACCAACGATGAACCAATCAGAGCGCTTGGAATGTTCTCGACACTCCAGAACCTTCCATGGGGTTTTATTTTATAAATAGTATAAACACGAGAGCGTCGATTTAAGCTTTTGTTTTGCATAAATTAAGGTTAATGTACGCGCCGTGCTGATCACGTGACATGGAGCAGGGTGAAAGGCGGGAAACGCCAGTTCGGCTAGAGATGAATGTCCAGTGCGGACGGTGAGTGAGGTAGCACGTGGCTTTTTAGGCCTGAGTTTGTGATGTTCAATAAACGAGTTAAAAATTTATACAGTCCGCTACTTTACTGAGTTGTGTCGACTATGATTTACACTTAATATTATTAGTAAGATGTCTCCCAAAAGTACCGCTTGGAAATAATTTCGCAAAACCTCTGACAAATTGGCGAAATGCAATATTTGCCTCAAAACTTCTGGACATTTGAAGGCAAAAATCATGGCGATATTTACAACGAGTCATCAATGAAGCCCAAGGCAAAAAGTAAACCACACAATCTAGAAGCTGCGGTGACTGAAGCGGAACTAGAGAAGAAACCGTAAGTTCGTATTCCACTATTCCATCAAACAACTCTGCAAGATAGTTTCACAAATGCGATTTCTTTTAAAGATGGTGGAGATATGCACAGCAAACTTTCTCAAGCTATTCTTTACACGATTCTCAGCCGATTTCAGTCTCTGAGGACGAGGGTTTTAAACGCTTATGCCTTTATATCACGAAGAACAATTAGATTCAATGTACTAAACAGTGCCATGTATGTGAAAAGAGCGATTGAGCAATGTCTCCCAACAGATATTTGGACGGACGAGAAGCTTTCTTGGAGTAACGGCTCATCTTATCGAAAATTGGGTAATTCTCGGAGTTGATGAAAATCATCTCCGAGAATGGGGGGAAGCGGTGGGAGAAAAAAAAAAGGCACAACTGCTGTTTTGCCCACTTTCTGAACCGGACGCTGTTTCAATTACAGATAGAGTGAAATGATTCAAGCAGGGCGTGGTAGGAAGGGATGCACAACCTATGCTGATTCAGAGCGTATCGACAAGGTGGAATCCCACATTTTACATGTTACAATGATTCCTTCAGTGGAGCGAGTATTGTTAACTTCAATAAATCGGCTCCGCCAGTGATCTCGTGGAGTTTTTACAAGAATTTTGTACCTTTTCCAGAGGTACAGGCATCTGGAGAAAAGTTCGTGACATCAAGCTGCGTTATACCGATAGTAAAAATGTACCGCCTCAATGTGTGCGTGTGTGCGGCCTATGAAACTTGCAACCATGAAATTTGGCACACGGGTAGTACAGACTATGGGAAGGTGCACCTCGAAGCCCGAATTTTAAATTTTATTCTAGAAAATTTTTTATTTTATGTTTTGTGGGATACTTTATGTTTTTTTAACCTCAGATTACGATATCTCGGCAAAAAATGATCGTAGAATTTTGATCTTTTTACAATCTAAGACTACAGATATTCTCCTTCAAACAAGACCTCATTTGTTTAAAAATAATTTAAAACGGACTAATATTTTTATCAAAATATTAAACCCACTTTTTCGAGAAATTTACGCACTTTTGAGGATCTACGATCGATGCTAGCTAAAAGATTTAGAGCTAGCTAAAATTAAAAAGTCTTTTAGGAATGGTGAGATCTTCTGTAAAAATGGCATCTTCATTTGGAGATAATAAGATGGTTGAAAAAATTTCCTTGTCTCATCAGAAGAATTAATGATATGTGTGTTCAAGTTTCAGGTTCTCTCAAGGGCATTTTACTCTCTCAAGCTTTAGATGAGAGCACAGATATAGCTCACATCCTTATCATTGTCAGAACAATAAACAAAGAATTGTTGGAATTAAAATCATTAGAAACCAGCAAAAAAGGTACTGGATCATGTCGTTTCTAAAAATGGAGGTTTTGTGGAGTGCCCCGGCAATGCAACAGGATGGATTATAAAGCAATGGTTGGTCATAAAACTGGGTAAAGAAGAAGGCATAAATTGTTTGTTTTTCCACTGCATTATCCACCAGGAGGCTTCTCCACTTTAAGGCTCAGTGAGACAGTGAAAACTGTTGTAAATTTAGTAAGGGAAGAGAGCACAGATATAGCTGACATCCTTATCTTTGTCAGAACAATAAACGAAGAATTGTTGGAATTAAAATCATTAGAAACCAGCAGAAAAGGTAATGGATCATGTCGTTTCTAAAAATGGAGGTCTTGTGGAGTGCCCCGGCATTGCAACAGGATGGATTATAAAGCAATGGTTGGTCATAAAACTGGGTAAAGAAGAAGGCATAAATTGTTTGTTTTTCCACTGCATTATCCACCAGGAGGCTCAGTGAGACAGTGAAAACTGTTGTAAATTTAATAAGGGAAGTGAGCACAGATATAGCTGACATCCTTATATTTGTCAGAACAATAAACGAAGAATTGTTGGAATTAAAATCATTAGAAACCAGCAGAAAAGGTAATGGATCATGTCGTTTCTAAAAATGGAGGTTTTGTGGAGTGCCCCGGCATTGCAACAGGATGGATCATAAAGCAATGGTTGGTCATAAAACTGGGTAAAGAAGAAGGTATAAATTGTTTGTTTTTCCACTGCATTATCCACCAGGAGGCTTCTCCACTTTAATTCTCAGTGAGACAGTGAAAACTGTTGTAAATTTAGTAAGGGAAGAGAGCACAGATATAGCTGACATCCTTATCTTTGTCAGAACAATAAACGAAGAATTGTTGGAATTAAAATCATTAGAAACCAGCAAAAAAGGTACTGGATCATGTCGTTTCTAAAAATGGAGGTTTTGTGGAGTGCCCCGGCATTGCAACAGGATGGATTATAAAGCAATGGTTGGTCATAAAACTGGGTAAAGAAGAAGGCATAAATTGTTTGTTTTTCCACTACATTATCCACCAGGAGGCTCAGTGAGACAGTGAAAACTGTTGTAAATTTAATAAGGGAAGTGAGCACAGATATAGCTGACATCCTTATCTTTGTCAGAACAATAAACGAAGAATTGTTGGAATTAAAATCATTAGAAACCAGCAAAAAAGGTACTGGATCATGTCGTTTCTAAAAATGGAGGTTTCGTGGAGTGCCCCGGCATTGCAACAGGATGGATTATAAAGCAATGGTTGGTCATAAAACTGGGTAAAGAAGAAGGCATAAATTGTTTGTTTTTCCACTGCATTATCCACCAGGAGGCTTCTCCACTTTAATTCTCAGTGAGACAGTGAAAACTGTTGTAAATTTAGTAAGGGAAGAGAGCACAGATATAGCTGACATCCTTATCTTTGTCAGAACAATAAACGAAGAATTGTTGGAATTAAAATCATTAGAAACCAGCAAAAAAGGTAATGGATCATGTCGTTTCTAAAAATGGAGGTTTTGTGGAGTGCCCCGGCATTGCAACAGGATGGATTATAAAGCAATGGTTGGTCATAAAACTGGGTAAAGAAGAAGGCATAAATTGTTTGTTTTTCCACTGCATTATCCACCAGGAGGCTTCTCCACTTTAATTCTCAGTGAGACAGTGAAAACTGTTGTAAATTTAGTAAGGGAAGAGAGCACAGATATAGCTGACATCCTTATCTTTGTCAGAACAATAAACGAAGAATTGTTGGAATTAAAATCATTAGAAACCAGCAAAAAAGGTACTGGATCATGTCGTTTCTAAAAATGGAGGTTTCGTGGAGTGCCCCGGCATTGCAACAGGATGGATTATAAAGCAATGGTTGGTCATAAAACTGGGTAAAGAAGAAGGCATAAATTGTTTGTTTTTCCACTGCATTATCCACCAGGAGGCTTCTCCACTTTAATTCTCAGTGAGACAGTGAAAACTGTTGTAAATTTAATAAGGGAAGTGAGCACAGATATAGCTGACATCCTTATATTTGTCAGAACAATAAACGAAGAATTGTTGGAATTAAAATCATTAGAAACCAGCAGAAAAGGTAATGGATCATGTCGTTTCTAAAAATGGAGGTTTTGTGGAGTGCCCCGGCATTGCAACAGGATGGATCATAAAGCAATGGTTGGTCATAAAACTGGGTAAAGAAGAAGGTATAAATTGTTTGTTTTTCCACTGCATTATCCACCAGGAGGCTTCTCCACTTTAATTCTCAGTGAGACAGTGAAAACTGTTGTAAATTTAGTAAGGGAAGAGAGCACAGATATAGCTGACATCCTTATCTTTGTCAGAACAATAAACGAAGAATTGTTGGAATTAAAATCATTAGAAACCAGCAAAAAAGGTAATGGATCATGTCGTTTCTAAAAATGGAGGTTTTGTGGAGTGCCCCGGCATTGCAACAGGATGGATTATAAAGCAATGGTTGGTCATAAAACTGGGTAAAGAAGAAGGCATAAATTGTTTGTTTTTCCACTGCATTATCCACCAGGAGGCTTCTCCACTTTAATTCTCAGTGAGACAGTGAAAACTGTTGTAAATTTAGTAAGGGAAGAGAGCACAGATATAGCTGACATCCTTATCTTTGTCAGAACAATAAACGAAGAATTGTTGGAATTAAAATCATTAGAAACCAGCAAAAAAGGTACTGGATCATGTCGTTTCTAAAAATGGAGGTTTCGTGGAGTGCCCCGGCATTGCAACAGGATGGATTATAAAGCAATGGTTGGTCATAAAACTGGGTAAAGAAGAAGGCATAAATTGTTTGTTTTTCCACTGCATTATCCACCAGGAGGCTTCTCCACTTTAATTCTCAGTGAGACAGTGAAAACTGTTGTAAATTTAGTAAGGGAAGTGAGCACAGATATAGCTGACATCCTTATATTTGTCAGAACAATAAACGAAGAATTGTTGGAATTAAAATCATTAGAAACCAGCAGAAAAGGTAATGGATCATGTCGTTTCTAAAAATGGAGGTTTTGTGGAGTGCCCCGGCATTGCAACAGGATGGATTATAAAGCAATGGTTGGTCATAAAACTGGGTAAAGAAGAAGGTATAAATTGTTTGTTTTTCCACTGCATTATCCACCAGGAGGCTTCTCCACTTTAATTCTCAGTGAGACAGTGAAAACTGTTGTAAATTTAGTAAGGGAAGAGAGCACAGATATAGCTGACATCCTTATCTTTGTCAGAACAATAAACGAAGAATTGTTGGAATTAAAATCATTAGAAACCAGCAAAAAAGGTACTGGATCATGTCGTTTCTAAAAATGGAGGTTTCGTGGAGTGCCCCGGCATTGCAACAGGATGGATTATAAAGCAATGGTTGGTCATAAAACTGGGTAAAGAAGAAGGCATAAATTGTTTGTTTTTCCACTGCATTATCCACCAGGAGGCTTCTCCACTTTAATTCTCAGTGAGACAGTGAAAACTGTTGTAAATTTAGTAAGGGAAGAGAGCACAGATATAGCTGACATCCTTATCTTTGTCAGAACAATAAACGAAGAATTGTTGGAATTAAAATCATTAGAATCCAGCAAAAAAGGCACTGGATCATGTCGTTTCTAAAATTGGAGGTTTTGTGGAGTGCCCCGGCATTGCAACAGGATGGATTATAAAGCAATGGTTGGTCATAAAACTGGGTAAAGAAGAAGGCATAAATTGTTTGTTTTTCCACTACATTATCCACCAGGAGGCTCAGTGAGACAGTGAAAACTGTTGTAAATTTAATAAGGGAAGTGAGCACAGATATAGCTGACATCCTTATATTTGTCAGAACAATAAACGAAGAATTGTTGGAATTAAAATCATTAGAAACCAGCAGAAAAGGTAATGGATCATGTCGTTTCTAAAAATGGAGGTTTTGTGGAGTGCCCCGGCATTGCAACAGGATGGATCATAAAGCAATGGTTGGTCATAAAACTGGGTAAAGAAGAAGGTATAAATTGTTTGTTTTTCCACTGCATTATCCACCAGGAGGCTTCTCCACTTTAATTCTCAGTGAGACAGTGAAAACTGTTGTAAATTTAGTAAGGGAAGAGAGCACAGATATAGCTGACATCCTTATCTTTGTCAGAACAATAAACGAAGAATTGTTGGAATTAAAATCATTAGAAACCACCAAAAAAGGTACTGGATCATGTCGTTTCTAAAAATGGAGGTTTCGTGGAGTGCCCCGGTATTGCAACAGGATGGATTATAAAGCAATGGTTGGTCATAAAACTGGGTAAAGAAGAAGGCATAAATTGTTTGTTTTTCCACTACATTATCCACCAGGAGGCTCAGTGAGACAGTGAAAACTGTTGTAAATTTAATAAGGGAAGTGAGCACAGATATAGCTGACATCCTTATCTTTGTCAGAACAATAAACGAAGAATTGTTGGAATTAAAATCATTAGAAACCAGCAAAAAAGGTACTGGATCATGTCGTTTCTAAAAATGGAGGTTTCGTGGAGTGCCCCGGCATTGCAACAGGATGGATTATAAAGCAATGGTTGGTCATAAAACTGGGTAAAGAAGAAGGCATAAATTGTTTGTTTTTCCACTGCATTATCCACCAGGAGGCTTCTCCACTTTAATTCTCAGTGAGACAGTGAAAACTGTTGTAAATTTAGTAAGGGAAGAGAGCACAGATATAGCTGACATCCTTATCTTTGTCAGAACAATAAACGAAGAATTGTTGGAATTAAAATCATTAGAAACCAGCAAAAAAGGTAATGGATCATGTCGTTTCTAAAAATGGAGGTTTTGTGGAGTGCCCCGGCATTGCAACAGGATGGATTATAAAGCAATGGTTGGTCATAAAACTGGGTAAAGAAGAAGGCATAAATTGTTTGTTTTTCCACTGCATTATCCACCAGGAGGCTTCTCCACTTTAATTCTCAGTGAGACAGTGAAAACTGTTGTAAATTTAGTAAGGGAAGAGAGCACAGATATAGCTGACATCCTTATCTTTGTCAGAACAATAAACGAAGAATTGTTGGAATTAAAATCATTAGAAACCAGCAAAAAAGGTACTGGATCATGTCGTTTCTAAAAATGGAGGTTTCGTGGAGTGCCCCGGCATTGCAACAGGATGGATTATAAAGCAATGGTTGGTCATAAAACTGGGTAAAGAAGAAGGCATAAATTGTTTGTTTTTCCACTGCATTATCCACCAGGAGGCTTCTCCACTTTAATTCTCAGTGAGACAGTGAAAACTGTTGTAAATTTAGTAAGGGAAGTGAGCACAGATATAGCTGACATCCTTATATTTGTCAGAACAATAAACGAAGAATTGTTGGAATTAAAATCATTAGAAACCAGCAGAAAAGGTACTGGATCATGTCGTTTCTAAAAATGGAGGTTTTGTGGAGTGCCCCGGCATTGCAACAGGATGGATCATAAAGCAATGGTTGGTCATAAAACTGGGTAAAGAAGAAGGTATAAATTGTTTGTTTTTCCACTGCATTATCCACCAGGAGGCTTCTCCACTTTAATTCTCAGTGAGACAGTGAAAACTGTTGTAAATTTAGTAAGGGAAGAGAGCACAGATATAGCTGACATCCTTATCTTTGTCAGAACAATAAACGAAGAATTGTTGGAATTAAAATCATTAGAAACCAGCAAAAAAGGTACTGGATCATGTCGTTTCTAAAAATGGAGGTTTCGTGGAGTGCCCCGGCATTGCAACAGGATGGATTATAAAGCAATGGTTGGTCATAAAACTGGGTAAAGAAGAAGGCATAAATTGTTTGTTTTTCCACTACATTATCCACCAGGAGGCTCAGTGAGACAGTGAAAACTGTTGTAAATTTAATAAGGGAAGTGAGCACAGATATAGCTGACATCCTTATCTTTGTCAGAACAATAAACGAAGAATTGTTGGAATTAAAATCATTAGAAACCAGCAGAAAAGGTACTGGATCATGTCGTTTCTAAAAATGGAGGTTTCGTGGAGTGCCCCGGCATTGCAACAGGATGGATTATAAAGCAATGGTTGGTCATAAAACTGGGTAAAGAAGAAGGCATAAATTGTTTGTTTTTCCACTGCATTATCCACCAGGAGGCTTCTCCACTTTAATTCTCAGTGAGACAGTGAAAACTGTTGTAAATTTAGTAAGGGAAGAGAGCACAGATATAGCTGACATCCTTATCTTTGTCAGAACAATAAACGAAGAATTGTTGGAATTAAAATCATTAGAAACCAGCAGAAAAGGTAATGGATCATGTCGTTTCTAAAAATGGAGGTTTTGTGGAGTGCCCCGGCATTGCAACAGGATGGATCATAAAGCAATGGTTGGTCATAAAACTGGGTAAAGAAGAAGGCATAAATTGTTTGTTTTTCCACTGCATTATCCACCAGGAGGCTTCTCCACTTTAATTCTCAGTGAGACAGTGAAAACTGTTGTAAATTTAGTAAGGGAAGAGAGCACAGATATAGCTGACATCCTTATCTTTGTCAGAACAATAAACGAAGAATTGTTGGAATTAAAATCATTAGAAACCAGCAAAAAAGGTACTGGATCATGTCGTTTCTAAAAATGGAGGTTTTGTGGAGTGCCCCGGCATTGCAACAGGATGGATTATAAAGCAATGGTTGGTCATAAAACTGGGTAAAGAAGAAGGCATAAATTGTTTGTTTTTCCACTGCATTATCCACCAGGAGGCTTCTCCACTTTAATTCTCAGTGAGACAGTGAAAACTGTTGTAAATTTATAAGGGAAGTGAGCACAGATATAGCTGACATCCTTATCTTTGTCAGAACAATAAACGAAGAATTGTTGGAATTAAAATCATTAGAAACCAGCAAAAAAAGGTACTGGATCATGTCGTTTCTAAAAATGGAGGTTTTGTGGAGTGCCCCGGCATTGCAACAGGATGGATTATAAAGCAATGGTTGGTCATAAAACTGGGTAAAGAAGAAGGCATAAATTGTTTGTTTTTCCACTACATTATCCACCAGGAGGCTCAGTGAGACAGTGAAAACTGTTGTAAATTTAATAAGGGAAGTGAGCACAGATATAGCTGACATCCTTATCTTTGTCAGAACAATAAACGAAGAATTGTTGGAATTAAAATCATTAGAAACCAGCAAAAAAGGTACTGGATCATGTCGTTTCTAAAAATGGAGGTTTCGTGGAGTGCCCCGGCATTGCAACAGGATGGATTATAAAGCAATGGTTGGTCATAAAACTGGGTAAAGAAGAAGGCATAAATTGTTTGTTTTTCCACTGCATTATCCACCAGGAGGCTTCTCCACTTTAAGGCTCAGTGAGACAGTGAAAACTGTTGTAAATTTAGTAAGGGAAGAGAGCACAGATATAGCTGACATCCTTATCTTTGTCAGAACAATAAACGAAGAATTGTTGGAATTAAAATCATTAGAATCCAGCAAAAAAGGCACTGGATCATGTCGTTTCTAAAAATGGAGGTTTCGTGGAGTGCCCCGGCATTGCAACAGGATGGATTATAAAGCAATGGTTGGTCATAAAACTGGGTAAAGAAGAAGGCATAAATTGTTTGTTTTTCCACTGCATTATCCACCAGGAGGCTTCTCCACTTTAAGGCTCAGTGAGACAGTGAAAACTGTTGTAAATTTAGTAAGGGAAGAGAGCACAGATATAGCTGACATCCTTATCTTTGTCAGAACAATAAACGAAGAATTGTTGGAATTAAAATCATTAGAAACCAGCAAAAAAGGTACTGGATCATGTCGTTTCTAAAAATGGAGGTTTTGTGGAGTGCCCCGGCATTGCAACAGGATGGATTATAAAGCAATGGTTGGTCATAAAACTGGGTAAAGAAGAAGGCATAAATTGTTTGTTTTTCCACTGCATTATCCACCAGGAGGCTCAGTGAGACAGTGAAAACTGTTGTAAATTTAATAAGGGAAGTGAGCACAGATATAGCTGACATCCTTATCTTTGTCAGAACAATAAACGAAGAATTGTTGGAATTAAAATCATTAGAAACCAGCAAAAAAGGTACTGGATCATGTCGTTTCTAAAAATGGAGGTTTCGTGGAGTGCCCCGGCATTGCAACAGGATGGATTATAAAGCAATGGTTGGTCATAAAACTGGGTAAAGAAGAAGGCATAAATTGTTTGTTTTTCCACTGCATTATCCACCAGGAGGCTTCTCCACTTTAATTCTCAGTGAGACAGTGAAAACTGTTGTAAATTTAGTAAGGGAAGAGAGCACAGATATAGCTGACATCCTTATCTTTGTCAGAACAATAAACGAAGAATTGTTGGAATTAAAATCATTAGAAACCAGCAAAAAAGGTACTGGATCATGTCGTTTCTAAAAATGGAGGTTTTGTGGAGTGCCCCGGCATTGCAACAGGATGGATTATAAAGCAATGGTTGGTCATAAAACTGGGTAAAGAAGAAGGCATAAATTGTTTGTTTTTCCACTGCATTATCCACCACGAGGCTTCTCCACTTTAAGGCTCAGTGAGACAGTGAAAACTCTTGTAAATTTAGTAAGGGAAGAGAGCACAGATATAGCTGACATCCTTATCTTTGTCAGAACAATAAACGAAGAATTGTTGGAATTAAAATCATTAGAAACCAGCAAAAAAGGTACTGGATCATGTCGTTTCTAAAAATGGAGGTTTCGTGGAGTGCC
The DNA here is from genome assembly GCA_907164885.2 of Dolomedes plantarius. Taxonomy (NCBI): domain Eukaryota; kingdom Metazoa; phylum Arthropoda; class Arachnida; order Araneae; family Dolomedidae; genus Dolomedes; species Dolomedes plantarius. The sequence continues at coordinate 260,973,039 of OU015490.1, forward strand.
CCGGCATTGCAACAGGATGGATTATAAAGCAATGGTTGGTCATAAAACTGGGTAAAGAAGAAGGCATAAATTGTTTGTTTTTCCACTGCATTATCCACCAGGAGGCTTCTCCACTTTAATTCTCAGTGAGACAGTGAAAACTGTTGTAAATTTAGTAAGGGAAGTGAGCACAGATATAGCTGACATCCTTATATTTGTCAGAACAATAAACGAAGAATTGTTGGAATTAAAATCATTAGAAACCAGCAGAAAAGGTAATGGATCATGTCGTTTCTAAAAATGGAGGTTTTGTGGAGTGCCCCGGCATTGCAACAGGATGGATCATAAAGCAATGGTTGGTCATAAAACTGGGTAAAGAAGAAGGTATAAATTGTTTGTTTTTCCACTGCATTATCCACCAGGAGGCTTCTCCACTTTAATTCTCAGTGAGACAGTGAAAACTGTTGTAAATTTAGTAAGGGAAGAGAGCACAGATATAGCTGACATCCTTATCTTTGTCAGAACAATAAACGAAGAATTGTTGGAATTAAAATCATTAGAAACCAGCAGAAAAGGTAATGGATCATGTCGTTTCTAAAAATGGAGGTTTTGTGGAGTGCCCCGGCATTGCAACAGGATGGATTATAAAGCAATGGTTGGTCATAAAACTGGGTAAAGAAGAAGGCATAAATTGTTTGTTTTTCCACTGCATTATCCACCAGGAGGCTTCTCCACTTTAATTCTCAGTGAGACAGTGAAAACTGTTGTAAATTTAGTAAGGGAAGAGAGCACAGATATAGCTGACATCCTTATCTTTGTCAGAACAATAAACGAAGAATTGTTGGAATTAAAATCATTAGAAACCAGCAAAAAAGGTACTGGATCATGTCGTTTCTAAAAATGGAGGTTTCGTGGAGTGCCCCGGCATTGCAACAGGATGGATTATAAAGCAATGGTTGGTCATAAAACTGGGTAAAGAAGAAGGTATAAATTGTTTGTTTTTCCACTGCATTATCCACCAGGAGGCTTCTCCACTTTAATTCTCAGTGAGACAGTGAAAACTGTTGTAAATTTAGTAAGGGAAGTGAGCACAGATATAGCTGACATCCTTATATTTGTCAGAACAATAAACGAAGAATTGTTGGAATTAAAATCATTAGAAACCAGCAGAAAAGGTAATGGATCATGTCGTTTCTAAAAATGGAGGTTTTGTGGAGTGCCCCGGCATTGCAACAGGATGGATCATAAAGCAATGGTTGGTCATAAAACTGGGTAAAGAAGAAGGTATAAATTGTTTGTTTTTCCACTGCATTATCCACCAGGAGGCTTCTCCACTTTAATTCTCAGTGAGACAGTGAAAACTGTTGTAAATTTAGTAAGGGAAGAGAGCACAGATATAGCTGACATCCTTATCTTTGTCAGAACAATAAACGAAGAATTGTTGGAATTAAAATCATTAGAAACCAGCAAAAAAGGTACTGGATCATGTCGTTTCTAAAAATGGAGGTTTCGTGGAGTGCCCCGGCATTGCAACAGGATGGATTATAAAGCAATGGTTGGTCATAAAACTGGGTAAAGAAGAAGGCATAAATTGTTTGTTTTTCCACTGCATTATCCACCAGGAGGCTTCTCCACTTTAATTCTCAGTGAGACAGTGAAAACTGTTGTAAATTTAGTAAGGGAAGAGAGCACAGATATAGCTGACATCCTTATCTTTGTCAGAACAATAAACGAAGAATTGTTGGAATTAAAATCATTAGAATCCAGCAAAAAAGGCACTGGATCATGTCGTTTCTAAAAATGGAGGTTTTGTGGAGTGCCCCGGCATTGCAACAGGATGGATTATAAAGCAATGGTTGGTCATAAAACTGGGTAAAGAAGAAGGCATAAATTGTTTGTTTTTCCACTACATTATCCACCAGGAGGCTCAGTGAGACAGTGAAAACTGTTGTAAATTTAATAAGGGAAGTGAGCACAGATATAGCTGACATCCTTATATTTGTCAGAACAATAAACGAAGAATTGTTGGAATTAAAATCATTAGAAACCAGCAGAAAAGGTAATGGATCATGTCGTTTCTAAAATGGAGGTTTTGTGGAGTGCCCCGGCATTGCAACAGGATGGATCATAAAGCAATGGTTGGTCATAAAACTGGGTAAAGAAGAAGGTATAAATTGTTTGTTTTTCCACTGCATTATCCACCAGGAGGCTTCTCCACTTTAATTCTCAGTGAGACAGTGAAAACTGTTGTAAATTTAGTAAGGGAAGAGAGCACAGATATAGCTGACATCCTTATCTTTGTCAGAACAATAAACGAAGAATTGTTGGAATTAAAATCATTAGAAACCAGCAAAAAAGGTACTGGATCATGTCGTTTCTAAAAATGGAGGTTTCGTGGAGTGCCCCGGCATTGCAACAGGATGGATTATAAAGCAATGGTTGGTCATAAAACTGGGTAAAGAAGAAGGCATAAATTGTTTGTTTTTCCACTACATTATCCACCAGGAGGCTCAGTGAGACAGTGAAAACTGTTGTAAATTTAATAAGGGAAGTGAGCACAGATATAGCTGACATCCTTATCTTTGTCAGAACAATAAACGAAGAATTGTTGGAATTAAAATCATTAGAAACCAGCAGAAAAGGTAATGGATCATGTCGTTTCTAAAAATGGAGGTTTCGTGGAGTGCCCCGGCATTGCAACAGGATGGATTATAAAGCAATGGTTGGTCATAAAACTGGGTAAAGAAGAAGGCATAAATTGTTTGTTTTTCCACTGCATTATCCACCAGGAGGCTTCTCCACTTTAATTCTCAGTGAGACAGTGAAAACTGTTGTAAATTTAGTAAGGGAAGAGAGCACAGATATAGCTGACATCCTTATCTTTGTCAGAACAATAAACGAAGAATTGTTGGAATTAAAATCATTAGAAACCAGCAAAAAAGGTAATGGATCATGTCGTTTCTAAAAATGGAGGTTTTGTGGAGTGCCCCGGCATTGCAACAGGATGGATCATAAAGCAATGGTTGGTCATAAAACTGGGTAAAGAAGAAGGCATAAATTGTTTGTTTTTCCACTGCATTATCCACCAGGAGGCTTCTCCACTTTAATTCTCAGTGAGACAGTGAAAACTGTTGTAAATTTAGTAAGGGAAGACAGCACAGATATAGCTGACATCCTTATCTTTGTCAGAACAATAAACGAAGAATTGTTGGAATTAAAATCATTAGAAACCAGCAAAAAAGGTACTGGATCATGTCGTTTCTAAAAATGGAGGTTTCGTGGAGTGCCCCGGCATTGCAACAGGATGGATTATAAAGCAATGGTTGGTCATAAAACTGGGTAAAGAAGAAGGCATAAATTGTTTGTTTTTCCACTGCATTATCCACCAGGAGGCTTCTCCACTTTAATTCTCAGTGAGACAGTGAAAACTGTTGTAAATTTAGTAAGGGAAGTGAGCACAGATATAGCTGACATCCTTATCTTTGTCAGAACAATAAACGAAGAATTGTTGGAATTAAAATCATTAGAAACCAGCAGAAAAGGTACTGGATCATGTCGTTTCTAAAAATGGAGGTTTTGTGGAGTGCCCCGGCATTGCAACAGGATGGATTATAAAGCAATGGTTGGTCATAAAACTGGGTAAAGAAGAAGGCATAAATTGTTTGTTTTTCCACTGCATTATCCACCAGGAGGCTTCTCCACTTTAATTCTCAGTGAGACAGTGAAAACTGTTGTAAATTTAGTAAGGGAAGAGAGCACAGATATAGCTGACATCCTTATCTTTGTCAGAACAATAAACGAAGAATTGTTGGAATTAAAATCATTAGAAACCAGCAAAAAAGGTACTGGATCATGTCGTTTCTAAAAATGGAGGTTTTGTGGAGTGCCCCGGCATTGCAACAGGATGGATTATAAAGCAATGGTTGGTCATAAAACTGGGTAAAGAAGAAGGCATAAATTGTTTGTTTTTCCACTGCATTATCCACCAGGAGGCTTCTCCACTTTAATTCTCAGTGAGACAGTGAAAACTGTTGTAAATTTAGTAAGGGAAGTGAGCACAGATATAGCTGACATCCTTATCTTTGTCAGAACAATAAACGAAGAATTGTTGGAATTAAAATCATTAGAAACCAGCAAAAAAGGTACTGGATCATGTCGTTTCTAAAAATGGAGGTTTCGTGGAGTGCCCCGGCATTGCAACAGGATGGATTATAAAGCAATGGTTGGTCATAAAACTGGGTAAAGAAGAAGGCATAAATTGTTTGTTTTTCCACTGCATTATCCACCAGGAGGCTTCTCCACTTTAAGGCTCAGTGAGACAGTGAAAACTGTTGTAAATTTAGTAAGGGAAGAGAGCACAGATATAGCTGACATCCTTATCTTTGTCAGAACAATAAACGAAGAATTGTTGGAATTAAAATCATTAGAAACCAGCAAAAAAGGTACTGGATCATGTCGTTTCTAAAAATGGAGGTTTTGTGGAGTGCCCCGGCATTGCAACAGGATGGATTATAAAGCAATGGTTGGTCATAAAACTGGGTAAAGAAGTAGGCATAAATTGTTTGTTTTTCCACTGCATTATCCACCAGGAGGCTTCTCCACTTTAAGGCTCAGTGAGACAGTGAAAACTGTTGTAAATTTAGTAAGGGAAGAGAGCACAGATATAGCTGACATCCTTATCTTTGTCAGAACAATAAACGAAGAATTGTTGGAATTAAAATCATTAGAAACCAGCAAAAAAGGTACTGGATCATGTCGTTTCTAAAAATGGAGGTTTCGTGGAGTGCCCCGGCATTGCAACAGGATGGATTATAAAGCAATGGTTGGTCATAAAACTGGGTAAAGAAGAAGGCATAAATTGTTTGTTTTTCCACTGCATTATCCACCACGAGGCTTCTCCACTTTAAGGCTCAGTGAGACAGTGAAAACTCTTGTAAATTTAGTAAGGGAAGAGAGCACAGATATAGCTGACATCCTTATCTTTGTCAGAACGATAAACGAAGAATTGTTGGAATTAAAATCATTAGAAACCAGCAAAAAAGGTACTGGATCATGTCGTTTCTAAAAATGGAGGTTTTGTGGAGTGCCCCGGCATTGCAACAGGATGGATTATAAAGCAATGGTTGGTCATAAAACTGGGTAAAGAAGTAGGCATAAATTGTTTGTTTTTCCACTGCATTATCCACCAGGAGGCTTCTCCACTTTAAGGCTCAGTGAGAGGAAACTGTTGTAAATTTAATAGGGAGTATTAACGTGCTTTTCTTACTAAACTCCGAACGTTGACTCTTTCCGTTTTGGAGATAAAACGCTCGTTCCAAATGTGCCGATAGATGGCGCGTAAGTCGAGTAGCGCATAGCCCTTTTACTATACCTAGACCCGCAACTTTATGGCCTAAGCTGTCACCGTTCAGAATTTAAGGGGGGGGGTAACGGATATAGGGGAGAACCCTGTCTAATCGAACAGTAAATGTGATGTGCCATGTGCAGAACAACTTGGTATCAAATGAGTGTCGCTTTGATTATCAGTACGGATGACTTCCAAAATTCATATTTGCGAGTATCGCATATCTGTCTCTTGATTTTCCTCTTTTAATTTCAATAATTATATACGTTACAGACCGTTACGAACACCCTTAGGATGGAATTCGAGCTTCTTCTCTGCACTATTTCAGATCGTTTAACTTTTGTCGATCAGCGACCCGTTTTCGTTTAATCACGTGACCTCCATGGAAATGTGTTGGTGGCAGCCATTTTAAAGTAGCGATGTAAAAAATTAGGAAATTGTTAACAACAGTATAGAAAAACTAACAGGGCAAATTTTCAGAAACGATTTCAAAAGTCAATGCAATTAAAATAATTTGGATATGGATAACATATGGATAAATAATTTGGAATTTGGATATGGATTTACTTTGAATAATAACAATTTGAAAACAAAATCTTCCTTACCATCTGCACTTTTTTTGCCAAATCTCGACATTGACATTGACATAAAAGACTGTAGAGACGGGCGTACCGTGCCTCTAATTTTATTTTATTTATTTTTTTTTTTTGGGGGGGGGACATGAATTGAATTCAGTGAGGGCCCTCCTCGGCGCATTGACTGCCGGGCAGTCCTTAAAATATGACACATTATGATTTTTTTAAAAATTGAATAACAATAGTGTCAGACTCGCGTCCGACATTTTTAATTGGGACTGAATTAAGGTGAGCGACATGACCATTAATGAACTCAAAAGAGGTGACAAAGTGGAATGACCAACAATAGGTGATGTGGACACATCATTTAGAATGATTAGCAGTGGTTTCCCACAAAGCGAAAAGCCGACGGCAGGTGCGAATCACTGTAGGCGGTCCACGTACAAAGGAAAGCGGTCGAGATGGCGCCTTAAAGAGAGGGAGAAGAATGGATAAATAGCGGTGGTCTTTTTTGGACTTCTCACGAAGGTTCTTCGGAACAACTTATGTAACTTATTATTAGCCAAGATTTTGATGTTTTAATAAACTCGATATAAATAAAAGCTATGATTTAACGGATCACGACGATCCAGGTTTACAAATAGAATGGATGTATTCAAAATTTATACAATTTTATAATAAATTCCATTTTGTTTAAAGCCGTCCCAGACATTATTAAAAGGTTCCTACAATTTTCCGATTTTACTCATCAATGAATGAGAATAAATTATTTAGTTGAACCAATGTGGCATGGCTAACTTAAGAGAATTTTAACAACAAGATCCTTTCCAGATGTGCTTGTTTTGTGGCGAGAAATTGAATCAAGTAGTTGTCTTGAATGTATCCTGAAAACATGAAATAATATATCTTGAAATAACTTCCCCGAGGAATTCACGATCACATTCATCCGATTGTAAAAGTTCCTTAATAGGATGCCGAATTCGTTCGATATGGTACCATGGCGCCCCCCTCAATGTTTTTCATTTTAAAAGGGAAAAAAGAAAATATTCACAATTCAAATTATTTTTTTAGTTTTACCTTTTTTAATAGCAATTTTTTTTTTTACCTATCCTTTCAAATTTGATTGATTGTTTGGTTCATCATATGTATAGTTCATCATATGTATGTTAAGCTATGTCCACACTTTTGCGCTTTAGCCAATGCCTCTAGACGCATTCGATTCGTCGTTCGACAATTCATGCCTCCCGAGATGGACGGTTACTGCTGCGTTTATAAGGTGAATCACTAAAGCAACAAGAATAGACTACAATTTTGGTACGGTGCTCTGTATATAAATATGTATAATCCCTCTACTTGCATATTTATCATTCATAGTGTAGGGTTCGCGTGTTGCTCAGATGCAAATTTCGGGTAGCAGCGCGGTACATGCCAGCCAAAGTGAGTTCGGCGCAGGTGTTTGATCTATTTAAAGGGCACACGCTGAGTTGGCAAAAGCCCAAGACTGGAGTAGCGATACGGAGGGAGAGCGAGGCAAGCTTGATGGAAGGTGATAGCGGTGTTTAACTGATAGAGCGTGCATTGGTATTTAGCCGAGGTGGCTGCACGACTTCGAGAATTAGCTCAGAGCCGAGGTTTACGGGTACTCTGCCTGAAGGATTCATTGCGACCTTTAGTTTCTTAGTACCGCGGGTTGCGGTACTGCTGTGTATTATTTTGGAAGCCCCAAGTCGGGCTATGTTAGTCTGCCTCTACGTAGAGAATAAAGGAGTTATTCAGAAGTAGCCCTCGTACTTTATAATGTGCCTGGACCGTTAGAGATGTAAAAAGAAAGGAAGAACCACACGTGCAGGAGAAAATGATCTAAATGAGAAGACTAAACAATAAATATAAATTTAAACGCAATATTTTTTATATAATGCCTCAGTAATCGATTAGAGAAGGTACACGTAGGTTCTACATCAATGTAGTTTGATAGAGAAATTAATAATTGGTGATACGGAATATAGAGAAGATCTGTTGCCAAGTTATTAGAAATAGAACTACAATTTATAGCTTTGTTTATGAAGTAATAAAACCAATGCTATGAATAGAAATACGGAATAGAAAACGGTAAAATATTGCTTCTTATTAAAATTCTATCTCTTAAATATATAGTGTAAAATTACGCTGGTATTAATTTATCTAATATATAAAATGAAAATTTGTCTGTCTATAATTGTATAGAAATCCACAGTTTAGGAGCAGCGATCGGGAAATTTACATACAGGCGTCTTTAAAACAGCCGAGGGACTTAAGAACTTCCAAAATCGACATTAATTACCGTTAATTTTTAATTAATAAAAACCAACAATTTTTTTAAACTAAATGTAAGCTGTTACTCTTTGTGGAATCACCCTTTGTGAATATGGCGTCCACGTTAGGTTAGCTGACAAACAGCGAGTGAAAAGATAAAAATAAATAAAATCAAAAAAATTCAAGTCTATATTTTAAACCAGAATAATAATGAAAATAATAATCTTTCAAGTCAGATTTTATACTCTAAAATTAATCGGATCCAACGGCCATATTGACACTCTCACACGCGATGGAAAATTCGAATCAACAACGCTAAGTGTCACGAGATCTTTTTAATCGCTACTGCAATCCCCTCGCTTATGTCTTTGTGTCTATTGAAGAGTTAAAGACTAAGCTTCTATCCTGCTAACTTATTTCTGAATTTAAACTCCTCTACTCCATAAATACATGTATATTCACCAACCCATAGAAACTTTCCAGTAATCTTAGGTAGAATATTTTTTCTATTTACTCAACAATGCACCATGTCATCGTGGCGCATTCGGATAAAAGCGTCATTTACTACGTCTACACGAGTCGGGTTCGAGTACGGATCGCACAACTTTTGCCAAACCAGTAGTTTCAGCTTTTTATGGAGGCTTTTTTATTTCAGCTTTTATTTTATTATTTTTTAAAATTATTATTATTATTTTTTTTATTTATTATTTTTTTTAAAATTATTTTTTATTTATTTTATTATTTTTATTTATTATTTTTTAAAATTATTTATATTTTATTTATTATTTTAAAAATTATTATTTTTATTTTATTTATTTTCATATTAATAATGTGTATAACATTTCGTATACTTTTTTTTCTATGTTATTTATACTGTGTTAGTTTTTTAATGGATTTTTGGTAGATTTATTATAAATTTATATATTTTATGTTTTACTTTTCAGGATTTTTGCTCCAATGATAAAGGCTAAATCATTTCTATGTTATTTATACTGTGTTTAGTTTTTAAATTGATTTCGGTTAACAAACTTTCGACAATTGACATTTTTACTTTTCAAAATTCTTTACTTTCTAAGGACAATTTGACATTTTCCTTGTCAGCTTGTAGATGGTTATTATAAATGTATTATTTTATGCTTTACTTTTCAGGGTTTTTTTGCTCCAATGATGAAACGCTAATCTAGCTTCAGCTAGATTTAGCGTTTGAAGAAATTAGCGTTCTGAAGAAGTATTGTAAATTTATGGTTTTGTTATGTTGGGTTTTCTGTTTTATTCATGCGTATACATTTCACATGCTTTTTATCTCTGTTATTTATACTGTGTTATTTTTTAAATTGATTTTGGTTAACAAACAATTCTTAAAATCCCGGGCAACGCCGAATAAATTATCACCTGTGTAGGTTGATAATTTATAATTTTAAAACGTTACCGCATGTATATTTACAGATCCACAAGAACTTTTCCAATATTTTTAATTAATAAAATAACCAACAACTTTTGAAGGATGCGACTCTCGATTCACAGACGTTCAGTAGATGGCGCCACTATTTTAAACTTTTAGTATTCCAACCATGAAGCTACAGATGCTTCATGATTCTGTAGCTTCATGATTCCAACCTATCTGAAACCCGCACTTCGCTACGGAATACATTCAAATTCAATACAACGTCAATGTATGCAATTAATGCCAATATATATAATAAATACGACGATCAATGTATACAAATGAGTAAAAAGACAAAAAAATATATATATATTTTTAAAAATCGTAAGGGATATTTTATAGACAAAAATAATGTAGAAGAAAATATTCAAATTAAATCTAATAGGACACACTAAGAATATAGTACAGTTTGAGGAACATATCTTTTACTGTATTTTAATACTTTTTTGGATAATGTCCAATCGTCTGCCGCATTAGAAGAAAAAAAATGTTTTTTTTGGTCTACTTCGTTGTACGTGACGATAAATTTATTTAACGTACCAGAAAAGAAATTACGTGATCAGTATTTAATAAATTAAATTCTAAAAAATAAATCTTAAAAATTCACCAAAAATCAGAAAATGGAGGTAAAGATTCGAAAAAAATTTCATTTTAAAGGAAATTTTATGATCTTTTCCGTGATATAAATTTTACAACCCTCAAATTATTATTTTAAATGCAAACTTGAAAAAAGTTACAAAAAACAGCTTAAAAATTTAATTGAAAAAAATCTAAGAAGTATTTTTTTTAAATCCTTTCTTAGTGCACCCTTAAATTATAAGAAGAATCGCCATGCAAAATTCAGTCCTTTAGGTTCAGCGGTTTGGTCTGTACTTTGTATGTCAGGTCAGTCAGTCAGTTACGGAACTGTTTTATATATATAGCTTTTTTATTACTATCTTTATATCGTAACGTTAACTTCATGCGCACGCATTATTTTCCTATGCTTTTTATATTATCTTTATAATAGCGTAATTTTCATATGATTTTAAACAACAATCGTTTTTAACTGGCATTCAATTGGCTGTTAAAACTTTATATTTACACGCTATTTAAAAGAAGTAGGGTGTAAATTGTAGGGTAGAAAGTTGGTAAAATGAAAATTTTGTGCAATGTATTTTATTTCTCGATTAAAAGTAGTTTTTTTCTAAAAATTAATTTATTTCGCTTGAAAAGCTAAATATTTTATGCACGCGGTTTATATTATTATTACTATCTTTATATCGTAACGTTAACTTCATGCGCGAGCATTATTTTCTTATGCTTTTTTTATTATTATCTTTATAATAGCTTTATTTTCATATGGTTTTAAACAACTATCGTTTTTATTCATATTATGTTGGTTTTTTACTAATTAAAAATTAAGGGTAATTAATTTCGATTCCGGAAGTTCTTTTCTTTATTTTCATATGCTTTTTCATTTACGAATTATTCAAATGTTGGTTGAAAAACTTTTGCGTAATTTATACATTTGTGTGTGTTTAATTATTGAAATTAATAAATTTATATTTCTGGAGAGGATGTTTAAGTTTTTAGTGGTACTATGATGAAAGGCTGAATGTACCAAAATTCTGAGGAGTTTATTATGGAGAGAAAAGGAATTTAATATGTAGAGGATGTTTATAGGAGTTAAATGTGGAGAGGAGTTGAATGGTTTGCAGCCCTCAATCAAACACTTCATTTTTTAAGAGGCAACGCTGCAATCATATCATGGTTCTATTGGAAATTTCTGCTGAACCTGTAATTGCAGCTTCTTTTTTTTTGTCGTCCCAATGATGAAAGGCTAATTCTAGCTGGAATTCTGAGGAGTTTATTATAAATTTATATATTTATAGATTTCACGAGGTTTTTTTTTCTATGTTATTTATACTGTGCTTAGTTTTAAATTAATTTGGTTAACAAACATTAGAGATTTTGACATTTTTACTTTTCAGATTTTAGTACTACAATGATGAAAGGCTGACATTATGAGACGTGTAACATTTCCCATATATTTTTTTCTATGTTATTTATACTGTGTTAATTTTTAAATTGCTTTTGGTTAACAACAAACATTCTTAAAATCCCGGGCATCGCGGGTACTTCAGCTAGTTTATGAATAAAGGAACATTTACATTACATTTGAAGTATACAGAAAATTCAAGAAAATCGTTAGCTAATCATACTATATATATATATATATATATATATATACAGTGGGACGCTCGTTAATTCGAACTCAAAGGTCCTCAGAAAAAAGTTCGAATTATCCGAAGTTCACATTATCCGATGTTAAGAGAAAATATATAACTTAAATGTGTATCACTGAAGAAGAAACTCTCCTAGTATGTATAACCCCAGAAATATATTATACTATGTTATCTAAAGTTAAACATATTAAATGCAATACAGACTTACCTTAATCATAAAATGAAGCAGAAGAATATGCAGTATAAAGTAAACTTTTATTAAAAATATGAATTACACTTTGGGGAAAAACTGTAAAATGGATGTTTGATTCTGTTTATGATGCCTACATTTTTCAGCCAGCTTCTCGATTTGAAGTAAACATTTCAATTAACTTTCAGAGGAAGGTTTCATCTGAATAAATGCTTTCAGAGTTTTAATAGAGTTCATTATGGCTTTGTCCATTGTGGCCGCATTAAAAATATTTTTCGGCAGGTAAGTAGAGAAAAGCCCTGGCAATTTCCTACCGATATTAGTGCATACGTCTTCGTTTACATCAGAGCTTTGGCCACATACAGTTAATAAGAAATATTGTGCCTTGACTTAAATCGAGAAAGCCATCCATCACTTGCCAATTCATCACTTGCATTTAAATCCTCAATACCCATTCGACTTGCCAATTCATCAGCCTTCGTCAGCACTAGGGGTCCATTTATCGGAAAATTTCGAGATCTAACATCCTGGAACCATAGCAGTAGAGCTTTTTCTAGAACTTCTTGGGATGCATTTCTCATGCGTTTCCTTCCTTTAGCAAATTTTGATTTTTCCCATGAATCTAAAATTGACTCCTTGTTTTTCAAATTTGTTGACAAGGCATTTTTTTAATTCCATAGTCAGCTGCTAACTTTGTTTTACATTCGCCATTCTCTACTTTTTTTTAATTTATACCTTTGTCTCCAAAGTTAGGGTTTTGTACTTTCCACGTGTAGACATCCTGAATTTTTACACGTTCACACCACAGAATGAGGAAGAAAAACTAGACCACATTAACTTGTCTGCACTGCAGTTATAACTGACGCAGCTCCCTAGAATCTGTAGTAAAGACTAGTTTTTATGAAATTCTAAGAAAATAAAGGAAAATTGCTTTTTTCCGTTTAGCACTAATAAGAAGGACAATAGCTACTAACGTTTAGAGGACATGCAATAGTGTAGGAATGCAGGCATGTGCCTCTTTACACAGAAAAGAAATTTTGACACACAAAATAATAAATACCGTGTGTATTTTCTCCATTAAACGAGGAAAAAGAATTTTTTTTTGTCAAATTTTTAGTTCGAATTAACCGAAGTGATAAAAATTTTGTTCGAATTAATGAGATATTTTTAACATTAACTCCAATACAAGTTTTTTGAGGCATTTGGATTAGTTCGAATTAACCGAAAGTTCGAATTAACCGAGTTCGAATTAACGAGCGTCCACTGTATATATATATATATATGTCGGACTTAAGCGGGAACGAAATAATTATTCTAAATTTAAAGGGGGCTTAGTAATTAATTTATTGTCGTGGCGTAATTCGCCACTATTCTCATATCTTGGTTCGAAATACATCGAGAGAAATCGGGGGAATTCCCTTTGGATTGATTGACATCTGTGGCCACGCCTATGGTTCAACGCGGTGTATGCGTCACAGAGATCATGTGGGCATGCGCGGTGGCTGTTGATGGCAGAAAAACAATAGCGTTAATCAGACGGCGGGAAACTCTTGATTAAGACAGTCACGCGTCGCGCGGAAGCTTGATGATTCTTGGATTTAATTTATCAGATTGAATCAGGTAGCTTAAGATTTTGGAAATAAACGATGTTAGATATATTAATTGTAGTTCTTTGCCACCGGCCTTTTAATTCATTGACTGCCATAACTTGAATAATTAAGTAAAGATAGATTAAGAAGGAGTAAGTTTGGATGTAAGACGACGTACTGGGAAGGGTGTAGGTAGCGAGCTCGTCATATATATATATATATATATATATATATATATATATAGAGAGAGAGAGAGAGAGAGAGTTAGTAAGTAAGTAAGTAAGTAACCTCTTTAATATAAAGTAAAGAATTAAACCGAGACATTTACTTCTTTTCTGAGCAAAGCGGGCCATGAAGAATTACTTTTGAATTTTCATATATAATAAAAAAAATTTCTACATATGTAAGAAGTTAAGAAGTATATTTTGTTATTAATGAAAATCGTTCATTTGTAACATGGGGTTAAATGGAGAACACGACGAGAAAACCATGACGGACTAAAAAATGCCTACATTTAAAATGTGTCGATGGTGTGTCTTCAAATGAAAATGATACATGCAGAATCATACGCATTTGGATGCAAGCAATGCATGACATGGGGGGAAAAATTACGTCACGCAAAACGCGAATTCAGGTTGTAACCTGCTTTTATAATACTAAAACATCTATTTTTTTCAAAGTGGGTCTTTAATTCCTATGATAAGCTATGGAGAATTTTTTATTCAGTATTTTTATAATAACAAATTAGCTGATGCATATTTTTGAAATGTATTTCAAAAAGAACATTTCAATGGTATAGTACAAGTTTTCAAAAAAAATTTTCAATTTGCTTTGTTTAAAATTACATTTAGTTTTTATTTTAAGACAATACACATTAATTGCTATTAAATAATTTTATTTGTGTATGCGGAGTGGTCAATTTCTTCCGAAGACTGACTGGCTTGAAAACTGAATCCACTCGCAATTTGCAGCATCGCTCACATTTCTTTCTCCGTGCGACAAAGCGCAAAAGTGTGGACATTTCTAATGAAGCGCCTTCGATTTAACAGAAAAAAATGAATTTATATTTAAGGCTGTTTTCATTACATTTTTACCGCTTTTGATTTTAGGACGTCCTTGTGGTTAGCCAATTTAAAAGCGGTTGGGGGTCTGCACACCGGGTTTGACGTTAAACTACAAAGCCTATTGTGAACAAATTTATGAGTCAGTGCGGGGGATCTACCGCAGAACACGTGGAATGGACTTTGGGTGGTCTTGAGTGACGAAATGAAGGGCGTACACATTTGGAGAGTTTATCCAATCAAAAAAAAAAAAGGAATTGGAAGCTAAGTGGTGGATTTTGGAAGGCTTTCCTGAATGGATGAGTGAATTATTGAGAGGCGTGGACAACGATATAAAAAAAATTAAATAAATAGGGGAATTCACTTCTGCATGCGGGCCCGGTGCTTGTCTATTCAAACTGTCGAACACCGGTATGATACCGTTTCTGCTGCTGCGAAAAATCTGGTTACTGCCTTCACATGTTCAGACGACAGTACAAAGATTGGAGTGAAAGCCCATGCCTCATGTCACCCGTGTTCCGGTCCAAACCGAGTGAGTGCCAAATCGTTCGCCAATTTTTGAATCGCATCTCAACTCTTGCAGATTTTACTTCTTGTTTGGCGAGGAGTGGCATAATTTAACATGGCGTTCGATGAGCATTCTTACAGCTTGTCGAATAAAATGCTCTCGGATGACGCAAAGTCTTTAGATGCGGTATCTAAACAAAGGTATATCAATGAATTAAACATTCAGGTACAGCCCGAAAAGGTTTATTCGGTATGTGACCCGCATTTATTGGCAGAGGAAGACTGGAGTTACGATTCGAGACGCTGGCCTGAAGTAACTTATCCTGATATCTATACATATCTCGACTTAATAATAATAATTCTCGACGAAAGAATGAAACCTTGCGAAATATTGAAAAAAAGTGTTAAAATACCTGTTACATACAACTAATATGAGGAATTTTATAAATAAACTTAAATTATTTAACTCAAAATGGAGGTATCTTCCAAAAACACATGCGAACGCATAGGAACTGCTTCTGTTTTCTGCCACCCGATAGTGACGTCATCTATAGCAGAAGAAAACTGACGTAGGCAGACGTTGCGACGTTTCGCCTTATTGATTAAGTTCGGGATTAATGTTTGTTTTTTTAGAATATAGATTTTGAGAGATAGTAATTCCTTGCCTTAGGTACAGTAAATAAATTATGCTCCCTGAATCCAAAAGGTGTAGGATTAATTATATACATGTCATTGAATGTGAATTGAGGGAAAATGCTACAAGTTTAGAAAGATGAGTAAACTGTGTACTTCGATTTGTTGATATTGTTTTTGAGTAAAATTGTAAATAGAAAATGTTGTAAATAAATTAGTTTTTTTTTTGTAAATATAAAAATTTAGTCCGTCATCCTTATTTTCGCAGTTGATCTTAAGAAAAGTTATCTCCTGGTTTTTAGAAGCAGAGTTTTTGACCTGTTCGTTTGCCAAAAATGTCTATTGGATTCAATAAAATAAATAATTAACACAACGCACCCAAATACCAATATCATATAAATAATTTTGTACTAACCCCAAATAAAGTACGAATCACGCCCAAAATAAATAATTAAGACAGGCAATACGACAGGATTAATAAGTTTTCTGGTTGCATTGTATTGGTGTTATTGCTTTTTGTTATTTGATAATGTTCCAAGCTTCAAATGGCATATTCTTGGTAAAATGGTACTTTCGCAATGATTTATGATTATTTTGTACACCAACATTAGTGTTAGGGGGCCCCCCCATCCCGAATTTTCTAAACCACGGAGAGTCTCTGGATTTGGGTTGCCAACTTTTTCATCATCATTATCAGTCAGCCATTACCTAGTTTTCCGAGGAAACTTTTTATGTATGAAAAACTTGAAATACAGTTTTTTTAAATTTAATGTTTATACTTTCTATTTTGACAATTATAGAAACTTAATTATATATATAAATATATATATATATATATATATTAATTACATAATAATAATAATAATAATAATAAAGATTTTAAATCTTATAATAACAAATTTAACGTTATATTTGGGTTTTTCCAAATAATATTTTCTGTCACTTTTTGCTGCAATCACCAATTCTGTCGCAAATTCTGCACCAAGTCGATATTCCTCCACACACTGTTTATGTGACTCTCTCTGGGTAAGCATTACTCGCAGGGATGGACACAATTTTCATGCTTTTTGAAATCACCGTGTACTTCCTGATCTTGTAAATAAATATCGCGGAAACTTTAATTCTAGTCTTCAGGGACACGATGTCAAGATTTGATCAGGGACAGCGATGACAGTTGGCAACCCCACTCTGGATCTGAGTGAACAGCATACATCAGAACTGGGCGAAGCACAGTCTTATACAATAAAATTTTATTATCAATACTCATTTGTTTCTGATACAAGAAGTGTGCGATAAAAAACTTTCTAATAATGTATTCTATATTTTTTTCTCCAGGTTAGCCTGCTATCCAAGTAAACTCCAAGGTGTTTCCCCTCTCTCTCAAAGTGTACCAGATGACAACATACTGTGACCGGCAGAGGTGGAATCCTGCTGTAGCTAAAAAATATGGCTTTCGTTTTAGCTGGATTTAGTTTAATTCTCCACCGTTCGAACCAACGTTCAAGAATGTCAACATGCCTTTGGAGTTGCTTGTGCATATATTTAGTATTGCGATGCTTCGCTAAGATTTCCGTGTCGTCTGCAAACATGGCTAGTGTAGTGTGTGGAGAATGTGGGATATCATTAATAAATATATTAAATAAAACAGGTCCTAACTTGGAGCCCTGAGGAACTCCAGCATTAATGTTACGAAGTGAGGAAATTGACTGTGTGTGGGGCTTTAAAGGTTCCGTTAAGCAGATAAGAGCGAATTAGGTGAATAATAGCAGATGGCATCTTAAGTTTAATTAGTTTATAAATTAGGGCGCTATGCCAGACGAGGTCGAACTATTTTTCTAAGTCGAAGAGAATTGCGCCAGTCTGCATACGATTCTGGAATCCATCATGGATGTATTCCGTTACTCGGAGTAGCTGATGCGTAGTGGAATGTTGGGCTCTAAAGCCAGATTGTTCATTAATAATGACATTGTTATCATTCAAGAGCTGGTTAATTCTTTTCCACAGTAAGAGAGGAGAGTAAACTAATGGGACGCTAATTTTTTGGAATGGAGGGATCCTCGCTAGGTTTCCTAATCGGTATAATTATCTAAATTCGAAAATTTTATTGGTGAGCTCACATAAAATGTTAACGTAATTCATAGGTAAGCAGAGTTAGTTGTGTTATAAAATCCAGGTGCTGTAGCGATTTGAATTTCAGGAGGTTCGTTGCTGGGCAACAGTCGCCAACTTTATCAATAGCGCATGGGCGAAGGGAGAACCGATTTTCGTAGTTATCTGCCAAGGCCTCAATTCTGCCCGAGTCAGAATGCCAGAAGGTAATTCGAAATGAGCGACCCAATCAATACAGTCCATTATTTATTTTTATAATTTTTGATTTTAGTTTTAAGTCTGAAATTGACCCGTACGCTGCCAGATTTTCCCAATTTGATTTCTATTTCTAATTTTCGTTTTAATGTACAGTTATTTGGGGGAACGTCATTGATGGATCCTCTTTACAGTCAATGCTATTCAATTTATGAAGGGAGCATGTAGATTGGAATATGGTCAAGAGGAAAGAGCGTCTATCGAGGTAAATCAATGACTGACGGGTCATTACCCTACAGATGAAATTTCTATTGTAAGCGCAGTTCCGGCGTCGGTGGCATGCCTTAAAATCCCCAGCCTCACCGAAGCCGCCTCGAGATAGATGCTATACTATTATTGGGATAATTTTTCACGCAACGTCACTCACTACGCCAGTTTTCGTCTGCTTTAGATGACGGCAGAAAACAGAAGCCGTTCCTATGCGTTCGCATGTGTTTTTGGACGATACCTTCATTTTGAGTTAAATGATTTAAGTCTATTTAGAAAATTCCTCATATTAGTTGTATGTAAGAGGTATTCTAACACTTTTTTTTCAATATTTTGCAAGGTTTAAGAGAATATACAGTAGAGCCCCGATTATCCGCGAGTGCGAGTGCAGCGAAAAAAAATTTTAATTACAAACCTCAAAAAGACCAATTTTAATTTTTAATCAAAGCCAACTTACAAGGGAAATACAATAGATCCTGTACGGAGGTGTACGATGTTTAAGAAAATAAGCACAGTGGACTATAAATAATATAACATAAATTTAATAGCGAGGCATTGTTTGCCATAGTAAACTCCGCTTGTTGCAGGAGCTCCGTGCTAGACAGATACAAAGTTCGTTCTCATGCATTCTTGCAGCTAGAGGGCGTATATAGACAAATGGGTGGAGACGTTACGACAAACTTTACGTAACAGACCTTGCAGTGCGAATGTCGAAAATGAACGTCGAAGATGAGAATGTCGACGAAGAGAACATAGAAGAGTGGCTGGAATGCGACGCAAGTGAGTCGGGGTTTGAACGACTGACTGGTATAGAGATAACGAACAAAGCAATGGGAGTGAACGAGAATGAAGCACAAAATAAAAGTGAAGACGAGGCGCCTACGCGGATGACACACGAAACTGCTTTGCAGCACGTAGACGGATTGCTTCAATATTTAGAGTAACAAGACGACGATGCACATCTGACAGAAAAAATCATGTTAAGGAAAGTACAATTCAGAATAAAGGAAATGGATTTTCAAAGTAAGAAGCAAAAACGAGTGACTGATTTTTTAAAAAAGGTGTAACTGAACACTTTTTGTACATACAGTATGTGTGCATTGTTTTTGTTTACCGTTCTTTATATTAGTGATTTATACATAGAGCAAATGTGTCTGCTGTACTGTACATATGTAAGTATTTTAAAAGTTTATTATGTTTTTGTACAATAAAACATAGTTTTTATGTTCAAATATTTTTTTTTCGTGTTTGCAACTCATTTTTAGACATTTTCGGGTTATCCGCGGTGCCCTTGACACCCAATTCCGCGGATAATCGGGGCTCTACTGTAATCATTCTTTCGTCGAGAATGATTATTATTATTATGTTGAGATATGTATAGATATCGGGATAAGTTACTTCAGGCCAGCGTCTCGTATCGTAACTCCAGTCTTCCTCTGTCAATAAATACGGGTCACATACCGAATAAACCTTTCCGGGCTGTACCTGAATGTTTATTTTAGTGATATACCTTTGTTTAGATACCGTATCTAAAGACTTTGCGTAATCCGAGAGCATTTTATTCGACAAGCTGTAAGAATGCTCATTGAGCGCCATGTTAAATTATGCCACTCCTCGCCAAACAAGAAGTAAAATCTGCAAGAGTTGAGATGTGACATTGTGCTATATTGACTGGGGATATGATCCAATTCAATGTTTCTCTTGATATAGATTGCTGTCAACACGTGGCGTGCGTATTAAATTACAATTTTGGATTTTAAGGTAGCGATTTCTACCAGGACCAGATCGATCCCTAAGTTGGTCTATCTTGGTTTGGAGTACCCAACTCAGTATCCTAAAAGTGCAGCCCTCAAAGGCAACAAGACCCTTTCAGCTGAAATATCGCATGGGATGTCGCACTATCGCCAGTTGCTGTTGTTGGGCCTTTCGAACCGAATTTCCAGAATTGGTTTGTGGGACTGACCTGCCGTCCAATTGATTGTATCTGCTTTATTTTTAAGATAATTGCGGTGGCGGTCACACACACTTAGCCTTCTCGTATTGTGACTCTCACCGCATTTTGAGCATTTGGAACTGTGGTGCTGTGGTGGAAGTCGAAGCATTGTTTCTGTCACATGTTGTGATATGTAACTGATTTTAGATGTAAGCTGGTGTGAAAGGCTGAGGGAATGTCGCACAAACCATGTGTACTATTTTAACTCAACATGCTTTTAATAAATATAGCTGTGTATTATTGCTGTACAAGACCAGCAACTCACAGTTTCGCTCCCCCTTTAAATTTATTGCCCTTACAATAAAACCTAGGAATTCCCTAGTTTCATAACTTTCTTTGGTTTTGTTATTAGGACAAAAGGTGACACAGAAAAATTGGTAAAACCTTTTGAGTTGTGTTCCTCCCTTACTTCCCCCATCGGGATGTCTGAAGATTAAAAATGTTTAGTGGGTTCATTGCAAAGAATTTGATTTCACGTTGCGTTAGGAGATTCGGTATGCTTCTAAACTGAGTCAAGTTTATCATTCGCAACTCTGTTAATTTCTTGCGTTATGGTTTTCCATTCTTTATCTTGACTTTTCAAGATCCAAAAGGGATCCCTTGGTGCTTAAGCATTAATTTCAGGGTGTTATCTACCCCTGTTTCATCATTCATCCCTTCAATATATCATAGCGATTTTTTTTACTCATAACATTTCCCCTTACTTCCTCTACGCAAGCTTTTTACTAGATTTCGGATTTTCCCTCTCATTATTCATATTCTCAGTAAAATTGACACTTACCCCTAAGGTTAATATGAAGAATATGATACGGTCGCCAACCTGTGGCGATATGGCACCAATGTGACATTACAAATCGAAGAACCATGAGGTGTAAATTAACACTGCTCTTTCTGGCAAACCCACAAAACATGCCAAATATTTTGAGTACAAACGGCTTGGCGGGAAACCGTATCATGTTCTTCATATAAACTGGTTTTCCTAAATTTTTTTCTGTTTAATAGGCCACAATACAGTCCGACCACAGTACGAAGAACCACGGTTGGCATAGTGCCAAGACGATTCTATTCACGCTTTAGGTAAGGCTGCTTAGGAAGGAGGGGGAAAAGTCTCGTATTCTCTCGACATTCTTTAGAATCAGTTACTAACTGCGCTTGCTTGCTTTTTCCTCGACTGTTATTTTGATTATTATATTAAAATTAATGCATCCTTTACCCAATACGACTGCTCGGAATAAGCCGTTCCGTAGTGATTGTAAACGTATAATTCACAATGTAAT
Organism: Dolomedes plantarius; assembly: GCA_907164885.2. Classification (NCBI taxonomy): domain Eukaryota; kingdom Metazoa; phylum Arthropoda; class Arachnida; order Araneae; family Dolomedidae; genus Dolomedes; species Dolomedes plantarius. Next base: position 260,994,722 of record OU015490.1, read on the forward strand.
TAAATTGTGTGATAAAGAAGCACTAGAAGGAAATGTTAATGATCCAGTTTCGCAATCCCCAAAGAGAGCTAGTAAAATGACCGGGATATCAATGTCCAGTGTAAAAAGAATACGTAGAGAAGCAAAGGGTGAAGAAACTCCAAAATTTGAATATCCGAGGAAACGTCAGAAAAAAAGAACCACCAAAATCGTAGCTTTAGATGATTTTGATTGTGATGTAATCCGAAAATATCCACTCCTATAAAACTCCTATTTTTTAAATAGATTTGCTTCTTTCTTTTTATTATTTTGAAATTATTATTCACATATTCGATCAAAAATAAAGTTTTAAAAAATAACTTTAAAACTGCGGACAAAAAGTAGTCTGAAATGCATTCCGTATTTCATAAACAAACACATCCGAAAATATGACGCTTTCCCCTATTTTCTAAGTAGACTAGCTTTTCTCGCGCATGCGCAACAGCTTCCAGGGACCTTGCTTCCGTGGTCGGACTTATACATTTATATCAATATGCTGATTCACACTATAGTACAGCTTCGATATAGGACTCCTTGGCGATATTTTGCACTGGCGACTTTTTGCATTTTACATTTGGCGCATTTCGTATCCCAGAATTCGTTTCGGCAACTGTGCTACAGTCGCGTGTGTTTTAAACTGAAATAAACCCTTTCCCAGATTGTAACCCGATGGAATACGCCATTTTCAACTTCGTGCCCCGTCGGAACAGCTTTGGCACAGTAGAATTCGTATATTGGTCATTTGGTATACACAGAATTCGTTTCGGCAACCGTGCGATAGTCGCGTGACGCAAACCAGGTTGTACCACTTTTTTTTATTTACTTTTTATTTTGATTTCACCATGCCTTTCCATGTAGATTTATCTATAATTTCTGGATCTACAAAGTTTGCGTTGATTTCCTTATTGTATTATTTTTTAATTTATATTGTATTATTTTTTATTTATATTTTGCAAAATTAAATTTCTAGGTAATTCATACGAATTCATATTAGCGATGCTAGGTGACAAAAAAGTCGCCATTACAAAATATCGCCAATGGGGTCCTATATCGAAGATGTTCCAATATTGTCAGCACTACATGAATACAGTAATCAAATGCCACGTACCTCGCAATACCGTCGCTCGATAATAGACAAGCTGGTCAGCCCTTGGTTTAAGTCCTTTAAGAAATCCGTAATCCGTGAGATCTGGGCAGCGTAATTTTTATAATCCATGCGAACACTACATTCCTCTTGTCGTCTTATCACTTCAGGAATCAGTTCCGGAACAGCTTTTTCAGTCGCACCGGCCTGGCGCCAACATGACAAAAAGTTGGCGTCAAAAATTTATGACGCCAACTTTTCCCTACTCCGCAGACATGTTAAAGTCGAAATGTAAACAAAAACATCAATGGCGACTAAGAAACAACAAATAAGTTGGAAAACAAAGTTACCGCTGGCTTTACGAAACTCGTAAGCGCACACGGGATCTTCGCTTCGCTCAGATACCCTTCCGCGTCAGTCCAAAAACATTACAGAAAAGCCGCTGCCGCTGGCTGTAGCGGTCAGTAAAGCAAAGCTTCCGCTGGCTGTAAAACAAATGCGAAATGTAAACAAAAACATCAATGGTGACCAAGCAAGAAAAAATAAGGGTACAGATGTGTTTCACGCACCTTTTTCAATTTGGCGATTTTTTTATTTTTAGCGATTTTTTTGTTTGGTCTGGCAGCCATGCGATTTGGCGTGATGTTTGTTTTTTGTTGCAACCCTGAATAGGTGTTGTGGTATTGTGTAGTGTTTTTGGAAGTTTAATATACCGGTGTTCGATATTTTTGTTGGCGTTTCATAGTAGCGGTTTAGGATTTCTGTAATGTTTTTGGAAGTTTAATGTCTTCGTTTTTTGATATATCTGCGTATGTTTTAAATAGATGTTGCGGATATGTGTAATGCTTTTGGAAGTTTAATGTCTTCGTTTTTTGATATATTTGCGTATGTTTTAAAGTAGCGGTTGAGCATTTCTGTTTAGGTTTTGAATTTTAATATAGCCGTTTTTAGATATATTTGCGTATGTTTTAAATAAGTGGTTGAGTATTTCTGCTGAGGTTTTGAAGTTTAATACAGCTGTTTTTAGATATTTTTGCGTGTTTTAAAGTAGCGGTTGAGCATTTCTGTTTAGGTTTTGAATTTTAATACAGCCGTTTTTAGATATATTTTAGATAGATTATGTTTTAAAGTAGCTGTTGTGGTTTTGTGACATGTTTTTGAAAGTTTATTATTGCCATTGGTAAGTTTGCTTTGAATTTACTTTTATATTTGAGTTGTTATTGATATTTTGTGTATATTTGTTATTTTAAGTGTAAAATGTCCGCGTAGGCCTGTTTTGGCGACAAAATTTTTTTGACGAGTATTTGGCGTCAAAAAAATTTTGTCGCCAAGGGAGGTGCGTGTAATACATCTGTTCCAAAATAAGTTGGAAAACAAACTTCCCGCTGCTTTACAAAACTCGTACACTTCGCTGCGCTACGTTCCGCGTCAGTCCAAAAACATTACAGAAAAGCCGCTCAGCAAAACAAAGTTTACGCTGGCCATATGAATTCGTAGGCGTAAACGGCAATTCTCTATACAAAACCTATTGCACACTGTTTTCAACAAAATCCAGCTTAAACAACAACCTCATAGAAGCCATTACACTCAATAAATCAACATAGCACCAAAAAACACACAGATAACATCAAATAGTGCACAAAATTTAAACTTACCTTTATAATCCACCATTATTTTAAAAGCTCACACACCGCATTCAAAATTGTTCAACATAAGAAGAATCTTGCAATTCGTCAAAATAAATCACCTGTCAAAAGCATGTGATACATCCGTCACGAAATAATCACATGATAAATACTTCACGAATTTACAGGAACCACAACGTTGGCGCCTTAATCGCCCCAGCTTGGCAACCAAAAAATTTCGCCAAAATCGCATGGTTACCACGCCATACACAAAATCGCCAAGCTTGGAACGCGGTGCGTCTGGAAAAGCTGTACCTCAGTCCTGGTCAGAATCCATTTATATGACCATTTAGAAGCACATCACGGAACAGCTTTGTCAGAGGCATCTCCATTGCCAAAAATTTTTTGCGCCAACGAACCTCCGTGGCGCCAACTTTTCCCGATTTTGTACACCTATTAGGCTTAAAGTGCTAAATGTAAACAAAAGCATCAATAGCGACCAAGAAATAACAAATAAGGTGAAAACAAACTTACCGCTGGCTGTATTAAACTTCCAATATCCCCCCCCCATATAGACGTAAACGCAAATTCTCCATACACAAACATATTACACACCTGTTTCCCATAAAATGCAAATTAAACAACAACCTCAGTTCAATCATGTCACTCATTTTGCCACGAACTACACTCTAGAAGACACAAAACAACATTTCACTTGGAAAGGTGAAGATTCGTGAATCTAATTTCGGGAAAAGGAAATTGCCGCTACTTCCAAAAACATTGCAAACTTCCAAAAACATTGCAGAAATCCCCAACTAAACTCAGTTAGCAAATAAATTTCCCACATTACAAAATAGCAATATCGCATGCGCGAAAAAAACCACAGCAGAAATAGCAAAAATGAACAAACAAAATACAAAACATACTCAACTCTGCGCTAATGTTAAAAAAATAAGAAAACGATCAAAATTATAAATCTCATTATTTATTATTAAATTTAGAACAGATGTAGTTTACGCAACAGGCGTTTTTCTTGGCGCCAAATCCCGTGTGTCTCCGGGGTCTAAGTTTGGTGGCCATCTTGAAAATGCGTAAAAACACGTCTTTTTTCCATTTCTTCAACTAAGCTTGAAATTTTTAAAAAAGCATGTAACTGTCATTACTGTAATTACTGGTATTAAACCAAAAGTGATCAAGAAAATCTCGGTGTAAAGTTTAGAACAAATTTACAACTTTAAAGTTTAGAACAGATTAATTACTCTAGAAATCACAGTTACAAGGGACGGATTACATTACACATTACAAAAAAATTGAAAAACATTTAGAGAAAAACAGTAAGTTGACTTAGCATAGTCCAAAATTGGGCATCAGACCGACAGGTCTTTACGCTACGGAATTCTGGCTTCAAAAAAAAATGGCAGCACACGGAAGTTGCATACAAGGTCTATCCGTATGGTGGCGACATCTACATTTTAGGCTTAGAAGTATTATAACGTGTGTTACAAACATGTTTTTATCGGAATTTTCGCCAGATCCCCGTGTGTCTCCGGGGGTCTAAGTTTGGCCACCATCTGGAAAATCATTTATATAAAAGTAATATAAAGATATATATATATATATATATATATATATATATAAGTTCTATAAATGTTATATCCACGTGCTAAAAAATAGGCTTAAAAAATTTTACGAACCGGCAAGACCTTCGACTTCGAAAACCAATAAGCAAATGGTTTGATTGGCGTGAAAAAAACCCTAACCTAAGAAACAAAACAGGGTTTTAAAAGAATAACCCAAAAGTCGCCAATTTGCTGACACCGCCCGCGCTATTTGACGTAAATTCGTATTTGGCGTGAAATCGTCACTGCCAAACACAATAGGGTTTCCAGAAAATAAAAATCGCCAAACAACCACCAGATTTGGCGAAAAATCGCCCCTTGGCGTACGTTGCGTATGCTACATCTGTTCCTTAAATTTAAACTATCAATCTAATTACTACCACAACCGCACACGACTAATCTCGCCAAAATCGCATGGTTACCACGCCATACACAAAATCGCCAAACTTGGCAGGGAGGTGCACCTGACAAAGCTGTACCAAATTGAGCTAGAAAAAATCAAAGCCGGAATGAAGTTCCGGTTTACAGTGGCACCACAAGTTTGACCGAGCAACGCCAGGGACGACATCGATGTTTCGAAACATCGATATTCAATATTAATGCATCGATGCTAATAAAACCATCGATGTTTTTTAAAACTGATTTAGTAACCTTAATGTTACTTCGGTAAGTCGTGTGTGACAGAATTTCCACTATACATCAGAAAATTGATGAAGAAATTATTGCTATAAAAACAATTGTTAGGACCAAAGCCATAAAGATATCCCGGATGTTTTCTAATTGAAATTGGTTGAATGTGAATATTTATTTGCAAGTTGGAGAATAATTTACTTCCAGGAGACTTGACACGAGACAAAAGGATTGGTTTTATATCATTTAAAAGAATTTTTGAGTTTGGTTCAACAGAGTTTAATATCTCAAAAAAATGAATGAGAACTTTATTAGCAAATTGTTTTATTTTCAAGTTAAATAATACAAAAGAAAATGACATCAATTTGAAGTACTGATGCATATGGGGAAAAACTGAACAAGCTTATTTTTTTACCATGGTTTTATTAACTTGCTTTCCTGTGTACAAATCTTGCAATCGATTTTTAACCGAATAGCTAGACATTTGAAACTTTTAGAATAGCTCAGAACACGGTGACAATGCGTTTTTTTTAATACTTTTATCCATCTTTAGGCAGATTTTTACCATGTTTTTATTATTTTCAGTTAGACTGGTGCAGCCATCTGTCGGCCGGAACGGGAATGAAAAGTTAAACGCAAGTTAACTTCCAATTAACTTCATTTTCTTACAAGTTGATGGGATAATTCATCAAAAAAATTTTTAAAAAGCATTTATTAGTACATACAATTGTCAAGTTTATATGATTCAACAGAAAATTTAAAAACATGGTATATAAAAAGTTCCTTTTATCTTGTAATTATTCTTTACTGTGAATAACAATTATTGGATCATATAATTATTATTCATTTGTTGTTGATTGCCAATTGTCTCGTTGCTAGGGGATCGTTCCCCATTTTGTATTCGTCCTTTTTAGAATTCAGACTTCCATTTACTGAGTGTGAAAATTATGTTGTTTATATTTTTTTTTATTATGGTACTTTTCATTTAAAAAAATCAAGACAACGTAAAACATCGGTGTTTAAAAAAAATCGGCTTCAATAAATCGATGTTTAGAACATCGATGTCGTACCACATTACGGAATGAACGAAGGATTCAAACTTTCAGACTGCGGTGAATCCTTACACCATGGAGATGCTGGAACGAATGCCATTTGGCGCAATCACCATCCAATGCAATCTGTCACATCCCAATCTAAAAGAATTGTTTAGTATCATGTTGCTCAATAACGGAGAGGAAAAAATTGTCCTGCGTCGCGAGTTATAATTTTGGTCAAACCCAGTAGTAGTTAACAGTTAAACAGAAAAGTACCAAAATGCGTTAAAAGAAAGAGAGAGAGAGAGGTAAGTAATCCTACGTTAATAACCCGCGGTAGTTTCGTTAGAAGAGACTACCTGAAATATATTTTTTTTCTAATGTCTAACAAACTCAACACTTATTTTATTAACGTACCCATTACGTTGAGCATGATTTTATTTATTGATCTACAGAGGCTGTTTGCACATTTTTTAGACGATTTTGGTAAATCGTTTGCTGCAAAAGAAATAATTGCAATTGTACTATGTTTTTAAAAGTCAAAATTATCGTCTGCGGCTTGAAAGTTTTGTTTTTATTCAAAATGGCGTTTTTAACAAAGCAGTGGTTCGAAGGCTGCATTCGAAGGTTTTGTGATATCTAAAGCGTCGATAGGTAATATCGTTAACAAGAAAGGAAAAAAACGTCAAATTGGAGCCTCATGTGGGACAAAAATTCCAAACAGGTATCCAAGGAAAAAACGGACATCTTCGACTGTTGCAAAGGTACGTTGTTTAATGTTAAAAGAAAATCCCCCTAGTCAAAGGACAGTTGCAAAATCATTAAAATTCTCGGTGTCCACTGTAAACAAAATGATAAAGTTTAAATTTAAATCTTAAGAAAGCGAAAAAACGCAATGTGCATCGTCTTCTTCCAAATCATATCGCTGAACGCAGGACACGCTGCAGAATTCTATATGAGAAACACTTATCCAAAGAAAAATGGAAAACAATTGTCACAATAGATGAATCATGGGTGTATTTAAATGATTGCAACAAAAAAAGAGCCATTTATTATCATAAAAGGGGAGAAAAAAATTTAAGTACATGGTTCAAAGAATCGAAAGAAAGTTTTTCTAAGGGATTCATGATTGTTGCTGGTTTTTCTTGGCAAGTTAAAAATAAAGAGAGTGGAAAAAATGTCAAGATTAACTCCAAATACTATCAGGAACATATTTTATCGGCAATTTTTCTGAATGAAATACCATCGCTTTACCCACAGTGCCATCAATCTGTGAGACTCCATCAGGACAAAGCTAGCAGTCACACATGAAAATCTACTGTAAATTTCCTAAAAGAAATGGAACAAAAAACTGGTATCAAGGCCATACCCTTCACTGATATCCCTACTAAATCTCCCGATGTATCATCTATGGATTTTTGTGCTTTCGGACTTTTAAAATCTGCATTATCCAAACGTCGTCCCAAAACCCTTACAGGACTCTGGAAAGCTGTTCAGGAGGAATGGGATAGAATACCTCTTCTGGCACTTCAAAAGGCATTATTATCCTGAAATTGCGGTGTCGAAAGATAGTTCAGAATAAGGGATGTGAAGTAGAACATTTAAAAAAACAAGAATTTTATGTAATTTAGTTTTGTGAATACAATATACATCGTCTAAAAAATATGTGAACAGCCTCTGTATTTTTTTTGCATAAAGAGGTAATAAATACAATTTATTACAACTTTATAACAACTTTAGAACAACTTTATATTTTTTATTACAACTTTAGAACAGTTAATAATATGTAAGCAAATAAATGTCACTATGTATATACAATCTATCTCTCGTAGAGGCTTGGACGTTAGAATGAATGAATCCATGTTCAGGATTATAATAAAAACATCAGATGCAAAACTGAGGTAAGTTTAGAGTAATGAACGTATCTCTATTACGAATAGTCTAATTTTGTTCTATCCACTCAAATTTCAATATCTAAAATAGTTCAGGGATAGCTTCGAACGATGAGTCTTTTGTAAGCCTTTTAATACCGTCGAACCCCGTTATTACGAACTTAAAGGGACCAAAGGTTTCCGAACAGTCAAGAAAAATGTTAGAGTTCACAAAATGTACAACTCATTAGTTGCTATGTGTATTCAATAATGATGTACAGTGGACGCTCGTTAATTCGAACTCAAAGGTTCTCAGAAAAAGGTTCGAATTATCCGAAGTTCGAATTATCCGATGTTAAGAGAAAATATATAACTTTAAATGTGTATCACTGAAGAAGGAACTCTCCTAGTATGTATAACCCCAGAAAATATATTATACTATGTTATCTGAAGTTAAACATATTAAAATGCAATGCAGACTTACCTTCATCATAAAATGAAGCAGAAGATATGTAGTATAAAGTAAACTTTTATTAAAAATATGAATTACACTTTGGGGAAAAACTGTAAAATGGACGTTTGGTTCTGTTTATGATGCCTACATTATTCAGCCAGCTTCTCGATTTGAAGTAAACATTTCAATTCATTTTCAGAGGAAGGTTCCATCTCAATAAATGCTTTCAGAATTTTAATAGAGTCCATCATGGCTTTGTCCATTATGGCCGCATTAAAAATATCTTTCGGTAGGTAAGTAGAGAAAAGTCCTGGCAATTTCCTACCGAAATTAGTGCATACGTCTTCGTTTACATCAGAGCTTTGGCCACATACAGTTTGATAAAAAATATTGTGCTTTGACTTAATTCGAGAAAGCCATCCATCACTGAATTCAAAATCTTCAATACCCATTCGACCTGCCAATTCATCAGCCTTCGTCAGCACTAGGGGTCCATTTATCGGAAAATTCCGAGATCTAACATCCTGGAACCATAGCAGTAGAGCTTTTTCTAGAACTTCTTGGGACGCATTTCCCATGCGTTTCCTTCCTCTAGCAAATTTTGATTTTTCCCATGAATCTAAAATTGACTCCTTGTTTTTCAAATTAGTTGAAAAGACATTTTTTTAGATTCCATAGTCAGCTGCTAACTTTGTTTTACATTCGCCATTCTCTACTTTCCTTAAAATTTCTACCTTTGTATTCAAAGTTAGGGTTTTGTACTTTCCACGAGTAGACATCCTGAATTTGTACACGTTCACACCACACAATGAGGAAGAAAAACTAGACCACATTAACTTGTCTGCACTGCAGTTATAACTGACGCAGCTCCCTAGAAACTGTAGTAAAGACTAGTTTTTCTGAAATTCTAAGAAAATCGATCCAAATAAAGGAAAATTGCTTTTTCCGTTTAGCACTAATAAGAAGGACAATACCTACTAACGTTTAGCGGACATGCAATAGTCTAGGAATGCAGGCATGGGCCTCTTTACACAGAAAAGAAATTTTGACATACAAAATAATAAATACAGTGTGCATTTTCTCCCTTAAACGAGGAAAAAGAATTTTTTTTGTCAAATTTTTAGTTCGAATTAACCGAAGTGATAAATATTTAGTTCGAATTAATGAGATATTTTTAACATTAACTCCAATACAAGTTTTTTGGGGCCTTTGGATTAGTTCGAATTAACCGAAAGTTCGAATTAACGAGCGTCCACTATATATATATTTAAAAAATTTTTAAATGATTTAAAAACCGCAAGGCCATACAACGCAATGAAAAATCCGCCCTTTGTTGACATATTGCGCCATCTGCCGGTGAGCGACCATAATTGGTCCATTTTTCGAAGAATTCCCCATTGAAGCTTACGCTCCTTCTTTAGCTTCATGTTCCATCGTCTCGAAGCCCAAAAAACCAACGTTTCCACTCCACCCAACAAAACTGTTGATCTCGACAACTTTTAGAATAACGGTCATTTTAGGAAAAATATGGATTCCTTTAAAAGTTTTATTCAGAAACAGAGAAAAAGTAAATAAATTTGCTATGCAATAAAAATAATGAGCCGTCAATAGCTCGATTGCATCTCCATAATTTAGATACTTCATTCTCGATAGAAGATCTTCTCTAACATTTTCAGCTTAGAAAAATGGCTGCTACGGTTTCCCACACTTGTTCATGGAAGAGTTGACGTAAAGCAATGGAACACAATCTAGGTATAATATTTATCCTATATATAACGCTCCACTATTATTAATTGTCCCGTATTCTAAATTATTCATGTTTCAAAAACGAAATAACCGGATATTCTTTTCTCTTCAATGCACGCGCGGTGAATCCCGATCCCCTTTCGAAAAATCACACGACTCCTATACCACTTGATTGGGGTCAGCCAATTAGGACAATTTTAGGCACCTAGCGGCAAGGTCATGAACCCTCGGTATATAAGGTCGAACAACGACGTTGCCGTTGCCCCATCGGATGATGTAAACGTGTACCTTAATTTCTAGACTGTGACAGCTTAGGCCATAAAGTTGTGGTGTCTAGGGACAGTAAAAAGACTATCCGCTAGTCGACGAGACAACTTACGACGCCATCTATCGGCACATTTTGGAACGAGCGTTTTTATCTCCAAAACGGAACGAGATACGGGAAAAAAGTCAATTACAAAGTTGTCATCGATTTCGTAAGAAAAGACACCTTGCGCACATTCATACTCAAAACTGAATATAAAAAATGAACATTTGTTTGGTCGTGATTCTCAACACTATGGCGTCGTTGAAATCCAGTCCAGGGTGCAAGTGTGTAGAGTGATCCTTCTAATTAAAAACTGCAATGTCTTTTTAGTGGTTTTATTACACACACAAACCAAACATAACAACTAACTAGTTTGCGCTATGGCAAGAACAATGCAGACCATACTGCGATTGACAATTATAGTTAACAAGCTATACTGTGCAACAACATACCACTAATACTAAAAATGTCAGAACAGTTTCAGAAACTGAACTGCAAAACATCAAAGTTTTTCTAGTTGGCGGGCTTTTACTAATGCCAAGGCAACGTGATCCCGGGTTCTTTCTTCTTCCACTCTTTATGACATGACAATTTTCGAAATCGTTATAGAGTTTCTTTGCTCACTTCTACCCAGAGTTGGGTGTATATAATTTGAAGTGGCACTCTATTTGAATTTGAAGCAAACACAGTTTATACATGAAACAATGTTTATTGAATTCGTTGCACATATAATTGGCTTTTACAGCAATAAGCATGCGTACTACTTGTACGGAATGTATAAACACAGCTTTCAAGAACAATATATTTTTATACTCACGAACAGTAAGTCAAACCAGCAGTACTGCCACGTAAACTTCTGGCCCGCTAAGCACTAGCGCAGGATAACACCTTTTCAACCTTAACAACCTCCCCTTTTCATTAATGACGCTGCGTGGTATTTATACTAAGCGCGTATGCCGAAATTAGCATATCTGAAGCAGCTTCTTTAATTCATTCAAAAGTTCGATTCTTGTGTATACCTTACATCGTGACCAAACAAATGTCCATTTTCTACATTCTGTTTCGAGTATTAGGTGTCTTTTCTTACTAAATCGATGACAACTTTGTCATTGACTTTTTTTTTCCCATATCTCGTACCGTTTTGGAGATCAAATCGCTCATTCCAAAATGTGCCGATGTAAATTGTCTCGTCGAATAACGCATAGCCTTTTTACTATACCTAGACACCATCTTTATGGCCCGTGCTGTTATATAGGTGAGAACCCTGTATACCAAAGCTCCGGCATGTTATCTTCTCGCCTTTGTGCGCACGGACACATCTTTAGAGCCACAACAGCGTTTGGAAATAGGCATTACAAAAAGTAGCCCGAATATTCGCTTTAACTTGCGTCATTTTGCGAATTCGTCGTACGTCAGATTAAACGAGTCATATGTTTTCGTTATTCTTTAAGAATTTCGTATTTTGGATGCAGCCAAAGCTCCTCCTATTTTCCTGATCCTCAAAATGGCAGAAAATTTCGAACCATTTTGCAGCTATGAGGTAATATTTATTTTCAATTTTACTTAAGTATTTAAATAAAAAATGTTATGATTGAATTCTTAAACGTTAAAAATAATCACAAGGTTCAATTTAGTTGAAAACAAAAGTCTAATAATTACAAGATAAAAAGAAATTTTTATACACCATGTTTTTAAATTTTCTGTTGAATCCTATGTGTTAATAAATACTTTTTTTAAATTTTGTGGATGAATTATCCCATCCACTCGAAAGAAAATGAAGTTAATTGGAAGTTGACTGGCGTTTAACTTTTCGTTCCCGTCCCGGGCGATAGATGGCTGCACCAGTCTACGAAACAAAATGAACTGAAAATGAATTAAAATCTGCTTAAAGATAGCTAAAAGTATTAAAATAAAGCATTGTGATCGTGTTCTAAAAGTTTCAAATGTCTAGCTAGTCGGTTAAAAATCGATTTGTACTGGACAAACAAGAAAGCGAGTTGGTAAAAATAATTGCAAATGTTAGTTTATTTTAACAGTTTCCGTCAAGAATTTAAAATTATTATTCCCAAATAAAAAATGATTAAAAAAAAACCTACTTTTCCATTTCTACGGTTCCAAGCAATACTTTTAGAGCACCGGATTTAAGATTCTCGAAATGAGAGGTCGGGAGAAGTATTGATCGCTCTTTGAAACTAATTTAAGTAAACCGTCGTACGTTTTGACATCTGTTTTCAACGTATTTTGAGACCACTTACTGTTTCACAAAGTAATGCGAGTTTAGTTTCAGAAATCCTCGATATCATGCAAAAAATTATTATACTAATAAATGAGGCGGTGAAAGTCCAAAGTGTTTTACTGCAAAAACTACAAAAAATTCCACTATAAATTGAACAAATTATAATTCATAATAATTATTATAAAATTTCAAATGATAATTAGTTGCATTTCCACCATAAATTGAACACGGAGATTACAATTTTGCCCTCAAATAAAACAACTTGGACTTTCACCGATTCAAATAACGAAAACGTAAACCAAATGGGCTTTCAGAAACCGATGACAGCACGAATAAATAATAAAAATGACACTACTGACCTGTGGTTTTCAATTAAATTTTTTTTCCCCATTGCCTGTATTTTCCCCTTTTATTGCAAAGAGTACTTTTTTGTGCAGATTTATAAGAAAACAAAAGCTATAAAGTATCTAGACTACAAAGATTTCATTTACAGAACAAAAAAATCTGCAAGCAAATATTTCTAGATTTTTTATCAGAAAAATCATTTATGATTTCATCAAATATTAATATCATCATGCTCTATAGAAAGTATTGCAAGACTGTTAAGTCTCTAACGCGATATTGTTCATCTCAGATATATTTTAATTAATTTTAATCTAGAAAAGCTCTGAAATCAGATGCAACTAATTTTTTCAACACTTTATGAAATTTTCCCATTCTTCCCCATTTGAATAGTGAAATATTTCGCCAAACTCTAAGGGCCTGTTCACATAGGAGTCCGTTGCGTTGCGCTAAGGAAAAGATGACGTTGAGACGAAAATAAACCAATCATAGGCGTTAAAAATTTCATTGCTAATCGTTTGGAGGCATATGATTGGTTTATTTTCTTCTCAACGTCATCTTTTCCTTAACGCCACGCAACGGACTCCTATGTGAACAGGCCCTAATTCCCTCCTTTTTGAAATATCTTCTCATCGCTTGGCTTTCGTTAGCCATAATTTTGGCCAGTTCAAAAGTTAAATTGAAAGATGTTTTGCTTAGTTACAAATCTATAACTTGGAAAACAGACATAATAAATCAGCGTTTAAACATTTTAGGTTATACAGCACATCACGACAGTAAGGGCCTGTTCACATAGGAGTCCGTTGCGTAGCGTTATAGGAAAGATGACGTTGAGACGAAAATAAACTAATCATAGGCGTTAAAAATTTCATTCCTAATCGTTTGGAGGCCTATGATCGGTTTATTTTCGTCTCAACGTCATCTTTTCCTTAACGCAACGCAACGGACTCCCATGTGAACAGGCCCTTAATATTTCAATTGGTATAGTGTTTGAAATTTCCTTTCTATTGTTATATGCAGATGTGTATTTCCACCTGTCACTTTCCACCCCTCATGAAAAATAAACTCTTCTCGGTGATCTTCTCTTCGGAAGACACCTATACCCTTTTTGAACTCAAATTGGAGGATTGAACATGAGATAATATCAGACTAAGTGAGCAAATTAAAAATTCGACCTCTTAATAGCCATCTCACCATTACTGATGAAAGGTTTGTCGTCGTAGCTCCTTACCCACCCTCGGTATGATGAATTCACCATTACTGATGAAAGGTTTGTCGTCGTAGCTCCTTACCCACCCTCGGTATGATGAATTCACCATTAATGATGAAAGGTTTGTCGTCGTAGCTCCTTACCCTCGGTATCATGGTTACCGTTCGCAAGATTTGATAATGTGAATAAATAATAATAATAATAAATAAATAATTTTTTAAGTTTAAGTTAAATTAAATTAAATTATAATTAGAGTTTAAGAGCTGGTAATAGTAGTTTCAAATTTTTAAGTTAGTTGGCAATGACGGGAGATATAGAGAAAATATTAAAATAGCTAGAGAGGTTTTGGTAGAATTTTGTTGAAAAATAATTGACAAATCAGGACAGTGAAGATGAGATTCAAAGTACTGAGGAGGAATAGTAGGTTAACGTGGAAAAAAAAAACATAGTATCCAATATCGGAAAATTTCTTAGAGCCCGCAGGGACTTAGCGCACCTCCTGTACCAGAACCAAATGAAATAAACTTTTATTATATAAGACCCATCTTGCTCTATGCTGCTCAGGTGCGGACACTCATATTCAAAGGCTGCAGTACAAAAGCCCCTTGCTACCTGCGTAATACACCGATTCGGCACAACATTAACTATAAACTTTTATGAAAACATCTATTCAGTTAATAAGGAAGACCCCAGAGAGTTCCCAAGGCCACCTTGGCCCGCAATAGTTAAAATTTTCTCCTCTTATTCTAAATTTCAAATTTCAATAGCCCAGCTATTTCTGGTTTTTGACCTGTAACTCCTGATTAATCGTAGGATCCATAGGATCACCTCGCGATTCTCTCTCTTGCCAGCGTTGCTGACGCATAAGGAGCTGATAACTCTTCCAGCTGGTAAACCTTCCAATCTGGTAAACCTAGTAAGTTTAGCTACTCCCAGTAAACATCGCTATTCGCTCTTGTTGGATTTCTGTCTGAACGCCCTTCTCAGTACTTTGAAACTTACCTTGACTATCCTAATTTGTCATTTATTTTTGGAGCAATTTTCTCCCAAAACCCCTTTATCTTAACATTTTCTCTATACCCCGCAGGTTTTCCGTCATTACCAACTAACCTAAAATTTAAAACTACTATTACCAGCTGGCGCCTGGCAAGCTTTTCCCACGACCGAGAAGGGTGGTCAGACAGAAATCCTACAAGAGCGAGTAGCGAAGCTTACTAGGTTTACCAGATTGGAAGGTTTACCAGTTGGAAGAGTTATTACCCTTTTCTCTGCTAACGCTGGCAAAATTGTTCATGCCTGTCAGGAGTGGGTGTTTGTACATAAATAAGAACTATTGAGGAAAATTTTCATTTGCTACAATCAATATATTATACACTTCAAAAAGACACCGTATAAACTGTACGTAAATACCATGTAAAAATGATAACAACTTCATACCGTTTAGCCATATTTTTCACACAGACGATCAAATTTCGGAAACGATTTGCTTTTATTTAGGACGCAAGTCACTCACCTGAAATAATTGTCCCAATATCCTTTATCTCTTGTTTCTCTATGGAGGTTTGTTAGTCCGAAGCGCCACGAGGGTGACGTCACATTTTGGTGGCATATTATATTGTTCGACACGAATAAATCATATTCTGCAAATTGTACTCTCACATAATCTTGAAAATTTAAAAGTAATTAAAACTTTGTAAGTATTTTACGAGAAATTTCTCCAAGAAATGAAAGAATAAAAGGATATTTACATACCTCATTTTGTAAGATAAGTTTTCCCCATAGTAAGCTATCAGCTTATTTATTTCGATCCGCTGAATAATATTAACGATCTATTCATTTTTGAAGAAAAAAACATTCGTACATTGCGTTTCAAAATTCGTTGATATATCTATTTCATGTCGTAAAACTCCGGAGGTATTTCTCTAAATTATTAAAATAATTTCTAATATTGAATTATTCAAGAAGAATAAATTTAACATGATTATTTTAGTTGAAATTTCTATATTTTAACGCTTTTAATAATTGCCAGTTATTAATTTCAGGCTGGTAGTAAGTTAGAAAATTTGTGGGTGCCCATTAATCCCGAATTAAAAGGTTGTTCGCGAATTCCACATGAAGTGATAGTAGGACCGCATCCAACATCCGGGACTTCGTGTGTTACTTCAGTTATGGCGGCGATGTATTAGTAATAAGTATTAAAAGTTTTCCTCTGACCACACCGTCGTTTTGTTTTCCCCTGTGCTATTATTTCTTAAGTGGTAGGATTAAATGTACTCTAATAAAGAAACATGCAGAATGTAGTTCACAATTCCAAGTGTGATAGTCTTAGAGATAGCGATTTAAACGAGGTTGGCAAGGATCATTCGGGATCCTCGTCACCTCTAAGTGGAAATATAAGTGTGGAAAGGAGAACGAGCGTCGCATCTATAGGAACTCATTTTATGGCAGAGCTGTCCGAAAGTGACGATGACGACGTTTCGGAGGTATGTTCTTTCAAATTGTGATTAACCAGCTGTAATAGATCGTAATACGTATCTTGCGATTGTTGTAGGCTTAATCTGTTTATCCCCTCCCTTCTGTCCTGTGCTCTGAAATCGCATTGTTTTTTTTTTCCCGTGTAGCGAGTAGAATTTTGTAGAACTACATTTTTACGAATATCTGTTTTGTATAATTGTATTTTACGTTGATGATTCATTGTTTAGCAATTACGCGAATGTGCTTACTGACAATGTGTGACTGTGTTAGGTCAGCGCAATCATCTGCCGAGTCTAATTTGATTTCCTGTTCGTTGTGTTTATTTCGTGAAATCTTGGTTATGGAAGAATCTCATTGTTCTTAAATTTCAACCCTACCTGTTTATTGTTCGCGCGTAAACGGAGACGTGCGAGTGTGAAAAATAGTCATCAATACTATCTTTCTTGCCGTCGTTAACTTTGTTGTTTTAGATACGTTTGTTGAACGTGCTGCTAATTCGCTCGCATCCCCTACTAGCCGATGATTGCAAACCCTAGTAAAAGTCTAAATATATTCGTTTAAATAATTGTGGCATATTTTTTAATTTCTCCCTATTTTGGGAAGGTACTTTATTTAGGATTTTAAGGTTTGTTATGAATGTATTTGGCTAAATAGGTGCTTTACATATCAAAGAGAAGAAATGATCTCTACACGTATTTAATGTTCATAAGAAATCAATTGTGGACAGAAAATATATTAGTAGATCCAGTTACACTGCTGGGATGTGTTAGTTTTAATAAAAGTTTGCTCATAGCACCTTAATAGTCCAGTTTAAAATATGAGTAACAAACTGTTAATGTTAATTAACTTGTAATTTCAGCTTTTCTATTTTTATATTAATGCTTCATAAATATTGGGGAAAATATCTTCATGGAGTTTTAAGGCACCAAGTGCTTGATATTTATCAGTTATCACATACCTACATATTAATTTCAATACATTTTTGACTGGGATATAAGAAAAACTCGGGACATATAAAAAATGGAAACTCACAGTTTATTATCCACAATCAGAGAGAAAAAAATTGTTTAACAAAATGCTGCATGTTCCACTATAGGATGCAAGATTTATTGTATATTAGTAAATTTTGCTCTCCCTGGGGTATTTAGGCATAAAATTGTCTCTTCCAAGTACTAAACTAAAATATACATTGTTTTATATGCTCATGTATTTTGCTTGTCTGAATGATAAGGTATTTAATGAAACTAGGTTTATCATCTAATGTTTAATTTATAATAGAAAGGTTATTTATATTGTGGGTCAGTTGGAACTTTATTATATTGAGGAGAAAGTTTTTTTTTTTTGTGTGTATAGTGTATATGTTTGTTGGGAACAGTTGTTCATTTCTTTAAACAAGTAGCTAATCAGCATTTAATTTTTTTGTAAGTCTAAATTTATAGGCCCCAATAATCTAATCTAAATCTGAAATTCAACAAACATTTAATTACAAAAACAACATATTTTAGTTTTAATGTAAATAAATGAAGTTTATAATTTTTAATATAAAGTTTATATTTTGATATCACACTCTTGTAAGTGAGACTTTTTTTTATTGTTACTATACAAAGTTAACATTTACCCCAAATATACAGTTCATTAATTTTTAGAATAGTATTGAAATTTGCATATTTCTTTTCCTATTTTGTTAACATTTTCATAATTTAAAAAAAAATTCTACTTCCAAAATATTTTCTTTGGGGGTTGAGTGATTTTTTTTTATTTTAAGAAAGGGGTCACGGTTGAATAAAGTTTGTGCACCACTGCCATAAAGTATTAGATATAATTCATTTTAAGATTCTTTGGCTCAGTTATCTACTTATGTAGGTATTATATTCATCAATTATAGATTTTATTTTCAAACTCTAGGAACTTGTTTTTGAAGTCCTAGAGTTAATTTCTTAAGTTTTGTGATTTTTTTTTTTTTTTGCTGTGTTGTACTCTTTCCAGTTAGGGAATGTTTTGACAGAATTTCACCTTTTAAAACAATTTTTGAAACTTTAGTTTTAAATAGATGACAAATGGACTAGCTTAGTTCAGAATCTGCAACCTTAAACACTGATCCATTATCCCCTTGTACCATATCATTAATATTAATTGTAAAAAATCATTATAAAATATAAATAGAAAATAGAAAAATTAATAAAGAAGCACTATTTTCTGAAAAATAAAAAATTTAATTAATAGTAAGTAGTATTTATTTATAGTATACTACTTTTCGTAATAGTACAATATTAATAATAGTAAACTTTTAGTAATTACTTAATAGTAAACCTATATAATAGTAAACTTACTTAGTGGTAAAGTTATTAGTAATAGTAAATTTAATTAATAGTAAGTTGTTTATTAGCAATTATCTCTAAACACCTTTTTAAAATTTTCTATCATATCAAAAATAAAAACATTCAATGAAATAAATTTATTAAATGAACCATTAAATTAGCAATTGATATTAACACAAGGCAGATAAAAAGTAGTAGAAATAAGTTTTATTTTGTCAAAGTTAGCAACAGCAGCAACAAAAAAGAAAACTTAGTCTAGTTTGTAAATAAACCACCTTATAATGCAGTACAAAATAAGTGAGTAGGATGGTGATTCAGAGTTTGTACAACCCTTCAAAGTGCTCAAGAACTCCTTGTTTTCAATTTTTGTTTTTAAGGATTCCTCAAAAAGTTTTTAAAAATTATTTAATTTTGCTTTCAAGGTCCTTATCTTTTTTCATTTGCTATCTGGTTATTAAAAAGTGCTTATTTTGTAGTTGAAATGCAAGAATTTTCATAGTATTGCTGTCAACAATCTCCCCCCCCCCCTTTTTTTAAATCATTAATAACTACATGAGAAGGCTTATTTTATCACTCTCACCTCCACTTCATATATATTTCAAATATATATATATATATATATATATATAAAACAGTTCCGTAACTGACTCATTCATTCACTGACTGATTGACTGACTGACATACAACGCACAGACCAAACCGCTGGACCTAAAGGGCTGAAATTTTGCATGGCGATTCTTCTAATACTGTAGGGGTGCACTAAGATTTTTCAAAAATTCTTAGATTTTTTTAAATGAAATTGTTAAGCTGTTTTTTAAACTTTTTTTACGTTGCATTTAAAATAATAATTTGAGGGTTATAAAATTTATATCATGAGAAAGATCAGAAAAATTCCTTTAAAATGAAATCTTTTTCGAATCTTTACCTCTATTTTCTGATTTTTGGTGAATTTTTAAAGATTCATTTTTAGAATTTAATTTATTAAATGCTGATCATGTGATTTCTTTTTCTGGTACTTTAAATAAATTTATCGTCACGTGCATAACAACTAAATAAACAAAAAAATATTTTTTTTCCTTACTAATGCGGCAGACGATTGGACATTATCTAAAAAAATATTAAAATACAGTAACAGAAATGTTCTACAAACTGTACTATATTAACTGTACTATATTCTTTAGTATTCTTTATATTAGATTTAATTTGAATATTTTCTTCTACATTATTTTGTCTATAAAATTATCCTTTACGATTTTCTTATAAAATATATATATATATATATATTTATAAGATAATAATATATATATATATATATATATTTACAATAATATATATATATAGATATTAATATATATATATATATATATATATATATATATATATTTACATCAATTGTATACATTGATCGTCGTATTTATCATATAATATATATATATATATATTTGGCATGAATTTCATACATTGACCGTTGTATTTAATTTGAATGTACTCCGTAGCGAAGTACGGGTTTTCAGCTAGTATATATATATATTTTTGAAGGAAATAGTTTATATTTATAAATAAACTACTGGTTTGCTTCAATGACTTGCTTCAACACTGCTTGTCTGTATCAATTTGTCAAGTTAAATGCTTAATGCAGGGATAATGAAACAGATTCAACCTGTGAAAGTAATTTTGGAATAGGAATGTTAACTTTGAATTATTATAAACTGTTATAAACTTTGGAATTAAATCACGTTTAAAATCAACTTTGAGGTCTCTTAAAAATGCTATCACAGATCCTTTAAATGTCCTTAATAACTCCTTATTTTTGATTTTGGAAAAATGAGTATGAACCCTGTTAGAGGACTGTCTTGATAGCCATTATTGGTGCTTCAATATAAGTATTAAAAATTTTCAGTTTTTCCAATTTTTTTAAAAAAATGGCTAAATTTATCATGTATGGGAAAAAATTAATAAAATGAACGATGTAAAGGATAATTGGAGATAGAACAGTGTGGTGGCAAAATTGGGCCTTTAAAACAAATCTGGGAAGCTTCAGCCACAGTGTCATGTGTTGGGGCTTGTGTGGCCCAGTGGCGTAGTGAGCATAACTGGCGCTCGGGGCACGATACTTTTTTGGTGCCCCCTGCCTAAAAAACTTATAGTGTTATATATATAGAATCTTGTTTGTCTTGGGGACCATTTGGTGTCTCTCTGTGAGTGGTGCCCCGGGGCATGATAGACCCCCCTTGCCCCCCCCCCCCCTCGCTACATCACTGGTCAAACTGGTGAAGTTGCAGCTATCGGACATTGTTATTTCCCGTGCCTAATAGCTGGAAGAAATTTATAGTTGAGTTATCATGTATGAGATGTATCATATAGTTTGCATATGAGTGCTGGACCTTGCTAGTAACCAGGGTTCATATGGTCTTTAAAAGGCCTTAAGGCAATTCCTTATTTTCAATATCTGATTTTAAGGACCCTTAAGTATTTTTAAAAGTACTAATTTTGCTTTCAAGGTCCTTATGTTTTTGTATTTGCTATCTGGTCTGTAAAGAGTACTTAATTTTAAGTCAAAATACAAGAATTTTCAGTTCATTGCTGTCACGATTTCCTGTGGGCATATATATATATGTATGTATGTTTATAGTATCAAGTATATAGTGTCAGGTTAAATACAAAGGTTATCCATTAGATGCCAACCTTTAAAAATTTTTGAATTATGATTATTAATATGAGTATATGAAATTGATGTTTTAGGAGAAATTATAAGGTTATATGGGATCCTATAACAGTTACTTTTAAATGTCTACACTTTTAAAAAATAATACATACATTAAGGACCTAAAGAAGCTCTTAAGAACTTAATTTTTGATTTCTGGAAAAGTATGTATCCTGTTAACCTAAAAATCTGAGAGTCAGTTTGACATCCATAGTCACAAGTGAAGAGTGTGGTTGTGGGTCAGAGGAGTGCAATACTTCTAAACTGTTTGCTCAACATGTTAGGTAGTACAAGTTTTACCATAATATGAGTATTTAAGTGATCACTGATAGACCAATTTATTTGCTAGTGAAAAGTTTGATGGCGTAGTGCATTGATGGTGAACTTATGGCACGCCTGCCATATATGGCATGTAAAAGAATTTTGCTGGCACTTTTAAAGCAGATTTGAATTTGAGGGACCTAGAAATACAATTAATGAATTTCCAATTCAGTTCTCTATAGAACCAAAAGGTAGTTGATATTAGAAATCCAGACATTATTGAAATCGTGCAATTATCAAACATAAGTAAGAAAATTTCTGGAAATGAAATTGTGAATAATTCAAATTCCAAATCTGAAAATTTCACATAATTCCTTATGGCTGTTTCAAATTTCTTTTCCATATACAAATGCAAATCTTTATGATCAGAAATGAGCTTTCTAAAAATATAATTCCAGATATAAAAGAACTGATGAATCTAGTTCAGCAAATGTTTGTCTTATTGACAAAATATCAGTATTTATCAGCGCAAATCATATTAATCAATAATTAGTATTTGATTTTTACTGATTAATATTTATACAAAATATTTTATTATTCCCTTGTAAATTTTGTAATTGTTGTATCAGTATGATTTTGGTACAATTAATAGTAATAACTTTTTTTTACTGTGTTGATAAACTGAAGGATTATTGTTTTTAATGTTTTTGGCATGCATGCAAGAGAAGGTATGACACCCATGGCCTAGTATAAGAAATTCAGGTACTTTTAGAGTAACGGGGTACCAGTTATAATTGTGTGTCAAATCTGCCGATGTGGCAACTTGTTTATTGCACATCACGAGTAGCAGATGTGACATTACAGCAAGTTCTCAAGTTACGTGGTTAATTTGTTCCAGAACATTTCGCGTATATAGAAAGTGCATAAGTCTAAATTTACCAGGTAATGGAGCGTGCGTGTCAAACTTATTGAGTGCGATTGGATGATGCCTGTGCGACCCACCACTTGATTCCTGTAAACTTTTCAATCGTCATCGTGTGATCGATAGCAGCAAGTTTTAATGACTTAATATCAAAATAGAATACATTTTTAATCATTTTCAGTGAAATGCTTTTTATTTAAATATGAAAATCGCACACATATGTTAAATTATACAGTATATGAACATATTATATATACATAATTATGTAATTTAAAATCTGATAATCTGCAGATGTTCATGGGGCATTGAAGTACTTGTCCAGTGGTGTTTGTACACATGAAGCTTTCTTTTTCTCGTCGTAAATCAATTGATAGCATGCTAATGCAGTCTGCAAAAAATTGGAAATTACAGCCATATATCTACAAATCTGTGTAACTCGAGGACTTACTGTATTGAGAAAAGGCCGGTGAACATTAATGCAGCCATTATCCCTCCCAGATTTTCATTTTTTTTATTATATATATGTAATATATCCATTACACACGTTCTTAAAATATAACCTGAAAAGGAAAACTAGCTCATATTTACATGGCTGGAGCTAGACTCAGCCTGAAAGGAATTAAAATTTTGAAGCACTCGGGTCGAATTGTTTTATTAGAGCGATAAGAAAAAAAAAAAAAAAAAAAAAAGTCCATTACAGACGACAGCTTGGAGCGAAGTGTATATCACCTTTCAACCTTACATGCAAGATGCGAGGTACATGTACCTGTTATTTTGTACGGTCAGCAGAAAATCGGGGCTGGCGATGCGAACCCATGCCTTTCTCCAGAAGTATACACGTGTAGATATGCAAGACATGTACTTCATGGGAAGTTTTGTTGCTAAGGGCTTTTAAGCGATAAATTGAGATTACTGTGGATTGGATTTAGGAAAGGGAATTTAAATGATAGAATGGACACCTAGATTCATACCTAATTGAATTCATGTGGCATCAATTGCATGATAAGATGCAAATGTTTTTGTCTTATCATGCAATGTTTTAAACAAAATCTGCAGCTTTATGCCACTTGTGTAATCAGAAATGAATTTTGTGGCAAAATCTATCATGTATTTTTCTTATTTGTGAATTTCTGTATTTGTCTTTGCTTTTTAGATTTATTTCGGATTTAATAAAACAGTAATTATTTTATTAAATCCAAAATTTTGCTTATCTCTCATTAGATTTTGCACTAACAGTTATGCTTTGTTCTAAGAGGTGCCCCATTAACTGAAAATTACCAAAATTCAAATGTATGGTAAGTCAGTGTTTACCCTGGTTAAAATGCAGGTATGGAAACATCTACTGGAATTCTATCGGAAACATGACATCACCAGATATATAATGAGATATATCTGGTGATTATTGCACAAATTTTTGCTGCAAATGTTGCTCAAACAGAATCTTGTTAATGCTTTTGATATTAAATCATTGGTTTACTTGTAGTTAAAAGACAGATTTTTACCCAAATTATCATTTTACCTATTTTGTTTTCTATGAAATTGGAGCACATTTAAAGCATTATGAAAAAAACATGTTATAGTTGCTCGTGTATTAGTTAATGCTGGTATGATTAATTACTCTAAATTTTATATATAGTCTATAAATTCTTAAAGTGTTTAATCAGGTTAACTCTAGGATTCAGGATATATTCTCTAAAGTTGAAAGTATCAGAAATTATATACTTAAGCTTCCTATGTAATAGCAGATGCTGTTTAATTTTTAAAATCTGGGTAATTTCTAGATCTCGAAATCTTGATTAAAATTATTTCCATTTTTGATAATTAAAGGAAAATTGAAATATATACCAAGCATGTTACAGATCTATAAGAAGGCTGTAATTATTAACAATTTACTTATTACTAATTTGTCTTTACATTTTAAAATATATTTTAAAACACTGTACTTTTTAATTAAAGGTATTAGGTGATAAATAATATATATAAATGATAAAGAAGTGTTCTACCAACAATTCTTTTCAGTATGGGAGTTTTTTCTCTCAGTAGCGACTTTTTATGTAAATCTCTAAGCGATGTTTGTAAAATTAAATGTTAAATTTTTATTTTCTTACATTGTACATTAGCAAAGATTTTTAAAATTGAAATGCATATTTTGTTCCAGTTATTGACTTGTCGTTCTTTTCAGGTCGAGTCCTTTATTTTAGAACAAGGTGAGCTCGATGAGGAACCTGGTTTAGATACTACCAAATTTTTATTGGCAGATGAACAAGACAGTACATTTGATGATGATACTCAGCGCCGTATTGAAGCATTATTTTCTGCAAGTAACACATTCTTTGAAAATGGGCAATTAGATTCTTCAAATGGAAATTCCTATGCAGGTAATTAGTACTTTCTATGAAGTGGGATTTTATGTATAGATGTAAATATACACTGCTGGCCACCCAAATTGCAACATCAAGAAAGACAAGAGATATCACAACAAAATTTATTTTGTAGATAACATGTTGACCAAGTATCAAATGATTAAATTTATAGACTTCTGTGAAGTGTGGTTCCTGCCAAAATCAGTAGCCAGAGTAGCCGCCATTGTTGGAGATCACTGCTGCCACATGCCTCGGCATTGATTCAAAGAGACTTTGGATGAGTTCTTGGGGTACAGCAGACCAAGCAGCTTCCACACGTTGCCAAAGTTGATCTGCTGTGGCAGCTGGGGATGGAATCTGGGTCAATCGTAGAGCAACCATGGACCACATGTTTTCTATCGGCGAAAGATCCGGAGAGCAAGGCGGCCAGGGAAGCAATTCAATCTGGCAATTGACGAAGAACCGTTGGACAATGCGTGCCACATGTGGTCATGCATTATCCTGTTGAAATTTGGCTGTGGGCAAGCCTTGAAGGTAAGGAAGGACAACTGGCTCCAACACCTCGGAGATATAGCGCTAGCTGTTTAAAGTACCGGCAATGCGTACTAGAGGTGTGCGAGAGTGATATCCAATACCGCCCCATACCATAATACCCGGTGCAGGACCAGTGTGGCGGTGCATAACGCAGCTGTTCAGCATCCTCTCTTCACGGTGTCTCCAGACTTGAATGCGACCATCGTGGTGTTGCAGACAGAAGTGTGACTCGTCAGTAAAGACAATTTCATTCCATTCTGTCGTCCACATCCTTCTGTCATCGCACCATTGGTGGCGGAGACGTCTGTGGTTCTGCATCAAGGGTAGACAAAGCAATGGACGTCTTGCGGACAGACCACTCTGCTGTAAACGGCATCGAATGGTACGCGTAGACACTGGATGATGCGTTACAGACTACATGTGCTGTGCTATGGTTCGTGATGTGACTGAGCGATCCGTCACTGCCATGCGCACAATTTACCTGTCATCACGTGAAGTGGTGCGCTGAGGTGGATGCGATTGAACACGCCGGTCCGTTGTACCCTCCTGCATCCAACGATCACATATCCGCATTACAGTTGTTTGATTTCCCTGAAAGATAATCCACAATCTCGGTAGGCCACTATCCTTCCTCTGTCCAACTCTGATACTTGATCAAAAGATGATCGCTGTTTTCGACGAGGCATAATTGATCGTTTTTTTGAAAAAATCACAAGGAAAACACAATTGCCGAACTTGAAGTCGTCGAAATCTCCAAGCCTTAAATAGCACTTTGAAGTTGCGCCACAGGCACGCGTGATGTGCGTCTGTGCTGAAATTCTAATCATTTGCATATCTCACCTCCACTAATGCATGTTGTAAATTTCATGTTATTTGCATGTTTCCTTCAGGGTGTTGCATTTACAGTGGCCAGCAGTGTATAATAATATGTATATGTATATATTATATGTATGCATGTATGTATACACACATATGGAGTAGGATTCAAAAGTTCCCAGACTGAGTCTATAACTTAAAAAGTATTATCAATTAAATTGCTGAAACACATCCTCCTTCGAAATAAGACCCTCGCTCAACAACACACTTTTGCCATCGCTTGTAAAGGTTATCTAAACATTTCTGGAATCCATTTTTAGCCATGTCCTGTAATTCAGCTTTTAACTTCATCTGCAGATTAAAATCGATGACCCTGCAAGCGACTTGTCAGTTCAGGAAATAGGCTGAAGTCGCAGGGGTTGAGATCAGGGGAGTAAGGAGGATGTGGCAAAACAGTTGTTTTCGTTTTGCAAAAAGTCAGTGATGAGGAGGGATCGGTGTTCAGTAGTGTTGTCATGCAAAAGCACCCATGTCTGCTCAGCCCTCAATTTTGGTCTCTTCTTCCAGATCGACTCACGCAACTACATAGAGTTCTTTGTTCACAGTGTGTTCTTTAGGGATAAATTCCAGATGCACAATGTCAAAGAACACCTCTAGCATGACTTTCCCTTTAGATCGATCTTGGCAAAATGCGTGGGGATTATGGTGATTTCCACATTGCCGATGCTCTCTTGGATTGTGGGTCGTATAAAAAACGCCATTTCTTGTCAATTCTGCCAAGTAGGGACGGGATCTTTGTCAACAGCCGAGATTAAGTCTCCACCATTTCCAATCAAATTGCCTTTTGGTCTTCAGTTAACATGTGGGGAACAATGTGTTGACACACCCTATGCATGTTAAGATCCTTAGTATCCGTTGACATGTGGCCTCGGATATCCCAACTGATTCTGCTGTTTGCGCTATTGTTTGCTGCCTGTTCTTATGTACCGCCGCAGAAACCTTTTTGATGTTTTCAGTGGTGCGGGAAGTCTATGGAAATTATTTTGATAGTTAAGTTTTATGTTTAAATGCCATATTTTTGGCAGCGATTTGCTTCTATCTGATAGCCAGATAGAAGCAAATTGCTGTTGATTTAGACGTGTGACTATAGGTTCTTGACTATAGCTCCAGCTCAAATTTTCCATGAAAGTAAACTTTTTTTAGTACTGTCATGTGAATTTTACCCCATTCCTCTTGGACTGTTTTCTAAAGTCTGTTCATCATTCTTGAATGCTGTTTTCCTAAGGCTTGTTTTAATAAACCGAAAGTGCAAAAGTCCATTGGAGAAGCGTCGGGTGATTTTACAGGTATTTCTTTAAATGGGATACATTTTATTCCTGTTTCTGATTCTTTCTTTGCTAAATAAGCAGCAGTTGATTTAGACGTGTGACTATAGGCTTTTTTCATTTGAAGCTGAACTTTATCAATGTCCTTTCCATATAAGGCTTGAATTTCTTCTTCAAAAATTAGTTCTAAAATATTCTGCTGATAGTAGAGCCTTTACTTGAGATGTTTTTGATTTTTAATTTACGGTTGTAACAAAATCCTGCAACTGTCATGAATCCCTTTGGGAACTTTTCTGTACATTGACGAAGATATTTTGTACGGTCATTCCCGTCAGTTGAGCAAGAGAAAATTGATCTTTTTTTATTACAGTCATTTAAATACACCCATGCCTCATCGAGTGTTACCACTAATTTCCATTTTTCAGCAGCTAGGTGTTTTTCATGTAATTTTCTACAATTTATTTTTCTTTCAGCTATATACTTTGGCAAAATTAGATGAACTTTAGGTTTAAAAATCTTTTTTAACTTCAAATTTTTATGAATGATTTTACTTACAGTGCCAGAAGACATTCCTAATTTCAATGGAATGGAATGGATCTTTGAGTAGGCGGATTTTCTTTTAGGATCAGAGACTTCACTTTCTTGATATTTATTTACCTGCGTTTGAACAATCTTAGGATGAGGTTTTGCGGTCATGTTTTCATTTTTACTTTCAGTTAGACTTTTTTCCTTTGAAATTTAATATATTATGAAAACCTTTTTTTTGAAATGCCATAACCGTAATTTTTACAGTGCTTTATAATTTGTTGATACAAATATTTCTCCTCAGAAAGTGCAGTTATGTAACCTTCAAGCCATCTATCAATTTAAGAGCCATTTTCAAAATAAATCTTATTTCACATTCTAATTAAAACAAATCAGTAGCAGGCGATTATTCTGAAGTTGCCAAATTTTTTTCTCAAAATGCAAAACGACAAAAATAAATTACAAAATCGTTTCCATAAAGTGCGAATGACCTTCTGTAATGTCGTGTATATATCTATATGTGTGTGTATGTGTATATATGTCTCTATACAGGGTGATAGTAAACTTATGTTGACATAATAAGGAGTGATAGTATTCATGAAGATGAACAGTATTTGCAGTGCAACCTAGGGCCACATTTCACTCAATGTGTCAGTAAAGTATAAAGTTCAGTGTCCAAGTTGAATTTTCGTCACCGGAAAAAAAATGAGAATTAACCAAATCATAAGTTGCAGATCAGACAAAGACCATGCTACTACCTCTCATAAATACCAGCATAGATTTTCTGTAAACAACTGGGCAGGTATCGTTGATGATTGGCTGGTGGGACTGTATCACCGGTGCAGTATACCATGTCTTCCTCTAGCAAGTGCTTCCTGGTACCTTGCAAGCTCTTCAAGGGACATGTGGTTTATGCATTATGGAGCACTATCATACTTTCCACATCCTGGATGGTCCAGGCCTTCTTCTTTTGGGAACACATTAAATCATAGGTGTACATGTGACACCTGTGGACTCGTTGCGAGGATTGTTGTTTGCAAACAGGATTAATTCAAGACCAGGAGTGTATGAGAGGGTGCACCAGTCTTTCATTCATCGGTGTCATCCTTGGATGCCATTTTGAGTCTCTCTCTGATCTGAATGGGATTGTGCAACTTCAGTTCAACTTGAACACTGAATTTTCCGCTTTTCTGACACATTGAGTAGAATGCAGCCGTAGGTTACATTTTAAATGTTATTCGTGTTAATGAATACTATCACCCCTCTTATTTTGTATAGGAACATAAAGCTCAAATGCTTTTAAATGCCTAAACTATTGAAGTCATCATTGAGGTTCTTAAAACTGTCACAAGTCCTTAAAAAGTCTATAAGAACTCTGTACTCTTTTCCCAAAGTTAAAAAATGAGAACCCTGTACATTGTTATCTCTGTGACCACCTATTAGCCCATTTTTTAAAGTTAAGACTGTGAATTCTGTGCAAGGATTCTGCCTTATTATAATTTAAAGTAACCAACTTGTTTCATGAAAGTAATTTAATCCTCACTCTGTAAGTGCAAGAATAAGTTTGTTTTAGAATAAAATCAAATAAGGGGAAACATTCTTGCGACATTCAAGGAAGGCTTTGGCTGTTTTTGTGTGTCTCACTAAATGTTTGTGAATTGTTGTACTGTGCATGAATTAAAATTATTGGAATGACATGATGTTTTCTGCACATGTTTCATCACTCAAAAAGTTTGATATGTAATGGTTTGGCTTAAATAAATCTGATTTTTAAGTTTGATAAATGTTGTAAAGATTTTTGAATAAATTGGATGTTTATTTAAAACTAGCTGAATACCCGTGCTTCGCTACATTCAAATTAAATACAACAGTCAATGTAATCAATTAATTTGTATGTTTAATATCCATAAAACATACTAATTTGAATTAAATTCTTAAAAAACTTCCATCTCAATAAGTAGTAGTTAAATTTTATCTTTTACGTATTTCAATATTTTTTTTTGGTCAGTTTATTTTGTTGTAATGCACGTGATGTAAACTTAATTTAAAGTATCACACAAAAAAAAGAAACCACGTGATCAGCATTTAATAAATTAAATTCTAAAATTAAATCTTTGAAAATTCACCAAAAATCAGAAAATGGAGGTAAAGATTCGAAAAAGATTTCATTTTAAAGGAATTTTTATTATCTTTCTCGTGATATAAAGTTTTTAAATGCAAACTTTAAAAGAATGCTACAAAAATAGCTTAAAAATTTAATTTAAAAAATCTAAGAGGAATTTTTCAAAAATCTTTCTTAGTGCACCTCTACACTACAGTGTGTAACAAAATTATAAGACCACCCAAAATATCACTCATTTTAATATACTGCATAAAATGAATAATTTTAAAATTTAAAACAATTGAAAAAAGTTATATTTCCTCAAATAAATCGCTTAAATGAAAAAAAATTGAATTAATTTCACACAGCAAATGATTTTTTGAAATCTCGGTGTAACATAAATATAAGACCACTTATTTTTTTTATTTAAAATCATTTGCGTTTTTAAAACTATTTTATTTTCTCTTTCAAAATCGTAGATAAACTGTAACTTTACATCACAAAAAAGTCCAAACGATAATATTGTAAAAGAAAATAGAATTCAATTTGTTTGTTTATATGAGGAAATTCACAATACTGCATGGAAGAGAATTATCTGAACTAGAAGTTCGAAAAATTTGGTTTTATAAGGGCACTGGAAAATTGGAACGTGAAATAAGTAAGATACTTAAATGTTCTAAAACTGCTATTCATAACGTTTTAAGTAAAAGAGATTTTTATGGAAAATATAAAAGATCTGGCAGAAAGAGTAAATTATCACCTCGAGATAATAGACGAATTTTCAAGCTTGCAACGAAACAGAACTTGTCTACTCGTAAAATAACACAGCAGACAAGTAAAACTATTTCACATATGACAGTCTGGTGCACTTTAAGATTAAATTCAAATGTTGCTCTTTGGAAATTAAAAAGAAAACTAAGACTGTTAAAGCATCATAAAGAAGGAAGGCTGAAGTGGGCAAAGGAAGTCGTGACCTGGGATGCTGCTTGGAAAAATATAATTTTTTCCGACGAAAAAAAATTTCATTTGGATGGCCCGGATGGTAATATTTCCTACTGGGATGATTTAGGAACGGAACCTCAGGTTTT
Organism: Dolomedes plantarius; assembly: GCA_907164885.2. Taxonomy (NCBI): domain Eukaryota; kingdom Metazoa; phylum Arthropoda; class Arachnida; order Araneae; family Dolomedidae; genus Dolomedes; species Dolomedes plantarius. The sequence continues at coordinate 261,026,330 of OU015490.1, forward strand.
CTTCAGTAGACAGATGGGTGGGGAGCTTTTGCATATGATGGAAAATGTGATCTGCAGCAAGTTCTTGGAAAAATGGACTCCATTTGTTACCAACAACTGCTTTACCAACACCTTATACCTTTTGGCCCATTTTAGGAGGATCAAACTGGAAATTTCAGCAAGACAATGCGCCATGACATGTGTTTAAATCAACTAAAAATTGGTTTCAAAAAGAAAAAATCGAGGTCTTAAACTGGCCAAGCCTTAGTTCAGACCTGAATCCCACCGAAAACTTGTGGGGCCATTTGGCTCGCCAAGTGTATGCAAATAACCGTCAGTATGATTCTGTGTATGAATTGGAACTAGCTATCATGGATGATTGGGAAAAATTCCCAAATATTTGCTCGAAAACCTAATTAATTCAATGAAAAATCGAGTATTTGAAGTTATTCAGAAAAATGGTGGATCAACATCATATAGTTTTATTAAAAAATTTGTTTTAACTAGTGGTCTTATAATTTTGTTACAGATATTTGATTGGAAAAATTTGAAATTGTTGATAAAATAATTAGTATATTTAAATATCTCTTAAAAACAATATACATATATTTTATATTTCATTTATTAACATCAACCTAATTTAATTAAAAAAAAATTATACTATTTATAGTAAAATTCACAAAATCCACAGTGGTCTTATAATTTTGTTACACACTGTATAAGAATTGCCATGCAAAATTTTAACCCTTTATGTCCAGTGGTTTGGTCTGTGCGTTATCTGTCAGTCAGTCAGTCAGTTACAGAACTGTTTTATATATATAGATTATACTTGATCTAGTGTATTATCTTACCTGTAACAGGGTTTGTAAGGTCCTTAAAAAGTCTTTCAGAACCCCTTGTTTTTGATTTTGGAAAATGAGGAAGAACCCCGTGTAAAGTCCTTTTTTTTCCTTTATTTTTGAAAGTTTGTTTCCTCTCCAGGCAAATGCTCGCCTGTTGTTTTCTCTAAAGATTCTAAAATCAGAACAAAAGAAAAAGGATGTGCATTTCTCATTGTTTTTCCATATGATCTTGTTTCAACAGTTTCTGTACTTATTTGTGTCATGTTTCACTTTTCAGATCCTGAGTTCAAACTTGTGGACCCTGAGTGTAAGTTTTTCTTTTTTTTTTCTTCGTAAAAGTCAAAATGTATGATTATTGCATGTGATTTGAAAATAGGTTTCTTTCTAGTTATCAGTATGCAGTTTTTATCAATGGATTCCTAACCATTATGGTATATCTGGAAGTGAGCAAGTTGATTATCCTGCTAAAGAGGGTTGTAGGTGACTTACAACCCATGTACTCTTTCTCTTATCTTCGAGAGATCGACAAAAAATTCAGGGAGGTAGTTAGCAATGTACATAAACGGCAGTTTATGTATATTGGCAAAACTTCCTTTTTTTTTGAGGGGGGGGGGGGTAGATCTGTGATTTATTTTGCTGATTAAAGGCCAGCATTAAATTAATTCCTCTCCATTAAAAATAACAGATTCTTAGGATATATATATGTTTCATCGCTAATGGGATAATCAATCTGGAAGTTGAAATTTAGACTGTTACACCCTTGCTATATAGGTTTCATAAAATTAATGTAGTTTTTTCTTTTGTAATCTAATTTTTTTTTTTAGTGTATTGTGTATCTCTGCTAATGATTTTGGTAAGTATTGCATTCTGTGGCTTAAAAATTCATGTAGTGGATGCAAGGTGTTGTTTTCTTTTGCAAGGCATAAGGGTGAATATGTAAGTTGTGTGACATATTGACAAATT